>ML808817.1:92654-112121 GCA_009831015.1 Picea engelmannii
GTTGGTACAAGAAGCTGTAAGGATAGAGTGTGATAGTCAGAGTGCAATTTTCTTGGCGAAGAACCCTGCTTATCATTCAAAGACAAAGCACATTGATGTTCAATATCACTTTGTGAGAGACATGATTGAAGAAAAGAAGGTATCACTGATGAAGGTGGAAACTTTGAAGAATGTTGCAGATTCATTAACAAAATCTGTGAGCACTAATAAGTTCTCTTGGTGTAGAGGATCCATGGGCATTGCTGCCCTGGATTGTTGATTATGTAACCCTGTAACCCCCTGTGTGCAAAGAAAACAACAAGTGGGAGAATGTTGGGTATGTGTTATATTCTTTGCACGAGTAGTAGTGTTTGAGCATCTGCGCTGGGTGCACAGGGGGGTTAGAGGGGGTTAGAGGGGGTACACCGGGACGACATATTTCAAGGACCACATGATATTTAGGTGGTTTTTTGGCACATGGTTTTTTGTCGATGGTTTTCTATTTCCGGTTAAGGAATTAGGGTTTTGGACTAATCCAGGCCATTGGGTTAGGGTTTTGGATGCCGCTGGCTCCTATATGTATATTGTATTGTAAACAATGTAACACAATGTATGAATATAATATATGCTGGTTTTCCTGGTTTGGGTTTCTAGGTGAAAAATCTCTGTGTAATGTTTGTATTTGCCATTGTATCTTTTCTGTTCTTTTCTGAATATCAATTTGCAGTAGATATTGTACAAGGTTAGAATTTACACTAAGGTTGATAAAATTGAAAAATATCTGAGACCCCAATATTATGAGACAACAAAATTAAATCTTGATCTAAATAGTATGCCTCCAAAAGATAAATTGAATGGCATAAGCAGATTGGAAATGTAGTGGAAAATGATCTGATACAAGCAACAACCAATGTCAGAAAGTGAGGGTTGCAGATAAATAAATTAGAAAATCAATTAAGGGTTTAAAGAGCCACAAATAGAGCTTGGTTGACAACAATCAATGATCTTGAACAAAAGTTCATTGCTGTAGGACATGGATCAAAGGAAAAATCATATATACTTGCTTTGTTGAAAAAAAAGGAGAAATAAATCCAAATATTAAGGGGAAAATTGAATATGCCTATTAGAGAGCATGTTCAAACCAAAGAAATAGTTGAGCTAGAAAGGGAAAAAAATCAACTTCACCATTGGCTTAAGGTTCTTCAAGATCAAAAAATTCATTTGGGAAAGATAGTTGAAAGGATAAATAAAGAGAAAGAGGTTGCATTGGAAGCAAGTCTTCAAAAGGTAAGTATCCTTGATACATAGATTTTACTAGAAGGTTCTAATTCATAGCAGATTGCAAAACTCAAGTGGTTTTTGTTAGGATATTTAGACACTTATGAGTCAGTTAAGATCTACTTGGTCTAATGTGTCGTTCGGTAAAAGTGTGTTTCTTAGTGTGTTTATTTAGTATGCATTAGTATGCATTTGTAGTTAGGAAATCCGACAGTCACGGTATGTTCCCGACATAGAGTGATCCGACGGTTCATATTCTCCTCGATATTAACGACCATTGATCCATGGCTTAACACCCAATTGGTCCATGATCTCTATTTAAAGAGCATGGAGGTTCATTTTCTGATGATCGATTGTGAGAAACTCTCTTGTAAAATATTTATGCAATCTTTTTCTTTTGCATCAATAAACTGCTCCAAGTGGTCGCGTTGGTTGGGGTCATGGATGTTTCCTCGTAGGGGTTTTACCATGTCAAAACATCGGTGTGTTGATCTTTGATATGGTTGTGTGAGTGGTTATTTAAAGTGTTCATCCTCTATTGGAATACCTGTGTTGTCGAACATGGTATCAAAGCCTGTTTGAAGACCCGCTCCTGTTGTAGATCGAGATCGTGAAGCCAAGTTGCCTCATTTCCGTTTTCTGCCATTTTCGTACATTTCTAGGCTAAGAGGACTATTCCATTGCATCTAGAGTGCTCATTTCATTCAGGAACGCTTTTCGTTTCACTCGAAAAGGTTTATGTTTTCCCAAGATACGACAGGTGAACTAATTGTTGTTGGCATTGCTTTATTTTTGTAACCATTTGCGTGCAATGTTGCAGACGAAATTTCAGTGATAACACATCCAACAGATCATCAATGACATGAATGGGAAACTTATCTTTGATGGTAAATTTATTCATGGCACAAAAATCAAGGCACATGTGCCAAGTACCTTCTTTCTTTAAGACCATTACCATTAGGGAAGAATATGGGCTGGTACTGGGAAGAATTACCCCCGCCTCCAATAATTCATGTACCATCTTTTCTATTTCATTTTTCTGAGAAAATGGATAGTGGTAGGGATGTACACTGGGGGGTTGAATTCCAGGAAGGAGAGGTATTCTATGATCATTCTCACCCCTAGAGGGAGGTAAGGTTGTGAGAATATCAAATACCTTTGGGTACTTGTCCAAGATGAGTTGAAGGCTTGGGGGAACTACCTGCGAGGCTTGTTCAGTGACCTGGATGACATTAAATTGAGAAATCACCCCATGGTGGCCTTTCTTCAACAATTTTTCCATCCTATATGAGATGATGATTTCAGGAGAGACCACTTGGAGACCTTAGAGGGTATAGGAGTGAGTGTCTTGGGTGAAGCTCATATATAATTCTTGATAATACATTGTGATTGGCCCCAATGTGTGAAGCCATTCCAATCCTAAGACAATATCACAACCACCCATGGAAATAGAGAACATGTGGGTTTTTAGAGTATAATCACCCATTCAGAGTTTGACATTCTCACAATGACCCCAACACTTCATAGTACCACCATTAGCGATGAGGATTTGAAAATTAGAAACAGGGAAGACAAAACAATGGATCTTGTTAGCAAGACTACGATGAATAAAATTATGGGTGATACCACTATCAATCAACACCACCACTAACCGATGTTTTATGTAGCCTTTGAGCTTCAATGTCTGCAGGGTCGAAATACCTAAGAGTGCTTGAAGTGATATGATGGGTTCCTATGGCTCCACAGGGGTTACAACTGGAGCTTCGGCGTGAGCACTGGGTGGAGCCTCGTCTAGGTCAGGAACCTCATTGGGTGGGATGTCTTCATAAGGAGATGAAGACAATGCATCAATCTGGAAGAACTTTTATTCTCTACATTTATGCCCTGGTGAATACTTTTCATCACAATAGTAGCAAAGTCATTGCTTGTGATGTTATGCCATTTTAGCTGGAGATACCTTTTGGACCTTCAATGTTTATGTAGGAGCTGGGTGAGCCTCGGGGTGAGGACTGGTGAGAACTGGAGCCTTCATGGGTGGGGTATGAAGGATGGTCTCTGCTTCCTTTTCTAATTGACATGCCTATAACCAGGTAGTTGGATGATGCATGCTCACATGAGCCCATATGGCTTCCTTTAAGCCATATATAAAAAAATCAAGTTAAAAAGGATCATATAAGCCCTCAGTCAGAATAGCCAACTGTTCAAATGCCATGATGAAATATGTGACTGATCCAGTTTGATGCAACTTGGTGAGTCTTCCCAAAAAATTGGATTCCCTATCAAAACGAGCACAAACTGATTTAGTGAACATGTTCCAATTGGGTGTGTCTAGATAACATTTCTTATGCCACTGCCACCAATGCCATATTTTTTTATTCAGGTACAAAATACCTACATGGAGTTTGGTCTCATCATCCCAAATATTATGGAGGGAGACATATTGTTCCATTTGAGAGACCCATCCTATTGGATCCATCAAATTTATGCATATCAACTTTGGGAACCTTATTCCAACAGTGTGGAGAAATCCAAGGGCACTGGGAGAAATGAGTATGCTCATAATGGGAATGCTGAGGGTCCTTGGCATTGGTCTCTTCCTTCTTACCTTTCAGGAATGGTTGCATGGCGTCACAAATGGCTGCTTGTATTGCTGTAGGGAGGGAGTCGTTGATTGTTGTTTGTATGGTAGTGGGGATGGAGTCCATTCATGATTCTAAGATGGATATCCTAGTATCACAATATTCTTGGGTCCGAGCTCAGGTGGTTGGAATGGTAGCGGCTTAGGTAGTAGATGAGGTGTAGTGATGGAAATTGGGACCACAAAAAGTGAGATGTACAAGGGTGATCAAGACAAAGAGAGGAGTCCAATGGGATAAGTCTCAAATAAGGGTATCTCGGAAAGGGGTGGGACCGCGGAGAAAAAAAGGGGATTAAAAGTGAGGGGTACCACTGCAATTAGAATGAAGAGAGGAATGCAATGGACTAGGTTACAAATAAGGGTACTGACTGGCGCCAAACTTTTATTTTTATTTTTTATTTTTTTTAACTCCTACAGATTTATACTCAGAGATGAATAATACTACAGTGACGAAATGGCCAAATTCTTAATAAGAAGAAAGGTGTAGGAATTTTGCAACCATAATGCAGGAGACACAGTTGCACAGAAATAGATTGTGTTTGTTCTGTTTGTATGGTAGTGGGGATGGAGTCCATTCGTGATTCTAATATGGATATCCTAGTATCACAATATTCTTGGGTTCGAGCTCATGTGGTTGGAATGGTAGCAGCTTAGGTAGTAGATGAGGTGTAGTGATGGAAATTGGGACCACAAAAAGTGAGATGTACAAGGGTGATCAGGACAAAGAGAGGAGTCCAATGGGATAAGTGTCAAATAAGGGTATCTCAGAAAGGGGTGGGATCGTGGAGAAAAAAAAGGGATTAAAAGTGAGGGGTACTACTGCGATTAGACTGAAGAGAGGAATGAAATGGACTAGGTTACAAATAAGGGTACTGACTGGCCCCAGACTTCTATTTTTTTTAACTCCTGCAGATTTATACTCAGAGCTGAATAATACTATAGTGACGAAATGGCCAAATTCTTAACAGGAAGAAAGGTGTAGGAATTTCACAACCATAATGCAGGAGACACAGTTGCACGGAAATTTCATCCCAAGGGTTAGGGTATTTAAGGGTTCTAAAGACAAGGGTTTTCCCTGTGCTATAGCTCTTTGATATATGTGTGGGGTTCAATAGTAGTACTCAACCCAATATCTCAGGGAACCGACTAAGGAGGCTATACTGTACCCTTAGCTGTACTACCCGACTATCTAGGTACTAGAGAGTATCTTCCTGAGTGTTATTCTCGGTGACATTATAGTAGTCAAGCAATAAATTAGTTTAGCTATGGAGGGGTTCAAGAGGCTTATTCCGATAGGTATACAGGTACATTCTGATGCGCTACCACTCGAAGGGGTACCAACATGGGTTACAAGGGTGGCCAATAGATGTGCGCTTAAAACCCACTTTTATTTCATGTGTATGTGATGCAGTCCCCCTACTTCAACAGGGTTTTGTGACCTCCCGGTCTCTGGATTGTTCTCTTCCCTGAGTCGAAATGGCCCTTCGGGCTCTCGCTGGAATCCTTTGGATGTATCCACAGGTCCCTTCGTCGTCTGGTATAGGTCTTGAGGAAACCTGCGCGCGCCTCCTTTTCACATTTCGGGGTTTCGCGAATTCGTGAGCCGAAACTCCACATCTCCTGACTCCTAGTCTCTCGAACACCCGAACCTTTTGGGATTTCGAAATTCGCAATTTCGAGATTCCGGCGGTAGACGGTTCTTGGCCCTTCAACCTCCCGGGTCCCAAAATGCCGAAAAGGGCTTAACAGGCTTTGGCTCCTCCCTTAGCCTCCATCCACGTGACCAAAACTCTCTATCCACGCACTTAACGCCAAAGCGCTATTGACTTTCGTGATTCAGAGAATCACGGTGCAAGTGCTCCCCTGTTTTCTGTCTTTCGAAATCCCGGTCCACGAAATGCCGAACTGGCTTGGCGTTCGCTCTTTCAGGGTATCGCGATTCGGGGAATCACAATGCAAGGGTCCCTCCTTTCCCCTTTCGAACCTCTGGTGGCTGAAATGCCGAAATTTTCCAACACTTATCCCTTCAGGTTTTTGTGAATCGCGACTTAGGGTTTCGCGATTTCGGGAAATCTGGTTACAAGGGATATCTCTGCCCTTGGGAACCCCCGGTGGCCGAAATGTCTCGATGCTTGTTCCTTCGGGATTTCACGTTTCGCAAAATCAGGACACAAGGAGTATCCTTGTTCCTTGGAATCTCCGGTCACCGAAAACCCGAAATGTCCCAGTGCCTTATCTTTCGGCTTTTTTGTATCACGACTTCGGGTTTCACGATTTCAAGAAATGCGGTTACAAGGGATATCTCTACCCCTTGGAACCCCCGATGGCCGAAATGTCGAAATGCCGAAATGGGCATCGATAAACTCTCGATGCTAACCTCCTCGTAGCTCCACTTGATCCAACGGCCTGTGGGGTTTCGGTGTTCCTCCTCGAGGATTCTCCACCGTCAGTTCAGATCTTTGAACTCCCCTCACCTGGATCTACACAGCATTAAAGTCTGTGCTCCTTCTTCCAATCGGACGATCCACAGGAACTTCCACAACGATCCAATACTCGACAACGTTCTTCCTCCTGAGCTTTTACTTGATTCTGACTTAGAATATTTTCTAAGTCTATGACGACTCAGCCTTTGTTCCTTCTAGGGAATGAATTCTTGGTCTCGACAACACCTTCCGAAGTGTTATCCCTCCTGAGCTTTGTCTGGTTCAAACTTCGATCTCCCATGCACTCCTTACATCTAATGGATTTCGATAACTCAGATCCACGGTGTTCTTGTCTGTCTCGATGCACACCTTGCAGATCTTCCAACGAAGAGAAACAATTGAAACTGGGAAAATTCACAGTTCCATCCACTTGTTCATGAAAACAGAAAATAACAGGAAAATGCACACGGTCCAAACACCATACATTTGGGTTAATTTTCCATTCTATTATATTCACAAGTGCCCACTGGCTACACAATACATTCAAAATTACAGTCACTCAAAAGATTGAGATCTCCTACTAACTCGCAGTTCTCTCTTACCGCTCGTTTCTCTCTGTATTCCCACACTCTGTTCTCACTGGGTGTGTAAACTTATACATAACTCAAAGATGTTTCTAGGGTTTCCCTTGGCTACTTGCCTACTCTAAAATTCATCCTACACTATCTTAGTTCAGTCGCATTCCAGAGCCGAAGTGGAAACTCCTGCTCTGTTTACAATTTTCAAAACGTGCCTCAAAGGGTAAAATTTGGCATCGGCTCAAGCGTGCCTCCAAAGGTGAATTCCGATGCTGAGTGAAGGCAGATTTCAAAATTGGCTGCAACTGCCAATGTTGAATTTCTGGAAGAACTCACACGTGTTGAGTGGTCCTGCCTTTGCGTGCTTGCCAATGATGCTCCTGCATCATACTCCCCTTGACAAAAATTCATGGACTATTGTCCATGAGATCCTCTACTGATTTTCCCTACTTCTAGATAGCAACTTCATTTTCCCAACTGGCATATTCTATTGGGTGTCCCTTCCATTTGACCAGATACTCGAAATAATTCTTCCTCCTGGTCTTTTTTCCAATCCTCCGATCCATAATTTTCTCCATCTGTGGCTTTTCTGCCACAGGCATCTGTTTCTCCCACTGAATCTTTCCTTGATCTTCTGCCCCTTTTGTGTCATCTTTCATGTAAGGATACAGGTATGAAACATTGAATATGGGTGAAATGCCCACACCATCTGGCAGCTCGATCTCATAGGCGTTTGCATCAAACTTCCTCAAGATCTTATAGGGTCCTATCTTCTTCATCTTCAATTTGTTATATGTTCCCCTAGGGAACCTTTCCTTCCTGAGATGTGATAAAACTTGATCTCCCACTTCAAATTGAAGTTCCCTGCGATGCTGATCAACTCTATGTTTGTATTTATGATTAGAACTCTGTAATTGTTCTTTGATCCGACCATGGAGTCTCTGCATCTCAACAACAAAATCCTCTGCTCCAGCGCTTCTGATCTCTCCCTGTTCCAAGTCCCTTAACTCAGACAATCCCCTGGGTTGCATTCCATACAGTATTTGGAACGGGCTCCTTCCCGTGCTTCTGTTTGTTGAGTCATTGTATGCAAATTCTGCTTGTGGCAGAATCTGATCCCACTAGTTATGGTGTTCAGTAACCATGCTTCTCAATAAGTTTCCCAAACTTCTATTTACCACCTCAGTCTGCCCATCCATTTGAGGGTGATAAGGTGAGCTGAAGGACAAATTTGTCCCCATCTTCTTCCACAACGTCCTCCAAAAGTGACCAACAAATTTTGTGTCTCTGTCTGAAACAATGCTCTTGGGTAGGCCGTGAAGTCTCACAACTTCTCTGAAAAACAGATTTGCAACATGTGTTGCATCACTGGTCTTCTGGCATGGGATGAAATGTGTCATATTTGAAAACCTCTCTACCACCACAAATATGGAGTCAAATCCTCTTTCTGTTCTTGCCAATCCCAACACAAAATCCATGCTTATTGCATCCCAAGGCCTCTCTAGTATTGGCAATGTTTGATAGAATCCAGTGTTCTGTCTTTCCCCTTTGCATGTTGGAAGATTCTACATATATTAACCAAATTTATCACATCTGTTCTCATACCTGGCCAATAGTATGAGTTGCTCAACTGTGCAAACTTTTTATCATGGCCAAAATGTCTAGCCAATCCTCCACTATGATTTTCCTTCAGAATATTGTCCCTCATTGAGCATCTTGGTATGCACAATTGATTTCCTCTAAACAACAATCCTTCCTAAACTATATACTCTATCCACTGACTTCTATTTCTCAGCACATGGCTTGTACATGCTTCGTAGGCCTCCTTGAAATCTGTATCATCACAATACATATCCTTAAAGTGTTCAAACCCCAAGGTCTTCACCTAGAATTCCTATAGAATTAAACATCTCCTACTTAATGCATCGACAACTTTGTTAGTATTCTAATCCAGGTGGATGTTGGTGTCCACCCACCTTTTCCAACTAGCTCAAAACAGTTTTCTGGCAATTTACTATTTTTAGCAGGTTTTAACTTTCGGGGCCATTTTGAGGGCCCAAATGAAGGTTTTTCAAGATCAAGGTTCTCAATGATATACAAAGGCATAATTGAGCCCCCAAATTAATCTCATTGACAATACCTTTCCAATGAGCTATCATAAGCCTAAAACGGAGATCGTATGCAAAAGTTACGACCCCGGGAAGTTGATGTACCAACTTACCCAAACGGGGCCCACATGACTTTTGGCGCTTCATCCCCTAGGGTTAGGTTTTTGGATGTCTAGGGTTTTTGGCATTCCTGTTTATTAAAAAGGCCTTCAGAGCCTCATTGTAATCATGTTCTTGCAAATGCGAGTAGTCGTCACATCTCTTCTCAGAGATAAGCTGCCACTATTCTAGCGAGTCTTTCACTCTGTATTTTTACGGTCTCTGTACATTTCTTTCATTAATAGAAATCATGTATTACTGTATATCTATGTTTATGGTTGCATATCTGATACATTTGTGTTATATTATTGAATATATGTGATATCTCTCTGCATTTCTTTATTATATCTCCGCTCTCATTTCGTGTCGAAAATAATTCGGATCATTGGTATCAGAGCAGGCTGCTCTTGATCGATTTTTCAGTGCATGTCCCCGACGAGGTCCGAGTATAGTAAGTTGGGTCTCAAGCTTGTCTCTCTTGAAGAAAACCTCTCTCGCACACCCAAGAAACCCTCAATGGTGGAAGAAAATAAAAATGATGAAGCAAATGATCCTATCAATCTGTTGCTTGAGTAAGCTCTCATGCGACAGAGGGACGAAATGATGGAGAATTTTTCCCACATCCTTCAATGCCTGCCGATAACAGTAGGCACATCTTCATCAAGCGACCACTTTGGAGGCACCTCACCTTTCAAGGTACAAGTTAATTTTGATATTCCTGTATTTGAAGGACATATAGATGCAGAAGCCCTAGAAAAATGGTTAACTCTGCTAGAAGGTTATTTCTTTGTTCACAATTTTTCTGACAAAGAAAAGATCACCTTCGCACTCCTTAAATCTCTCCCTCATGTCAAACATTGGTGGGAAACTTACTGGGAGAAAAGTTCCACAGAGGAGTCTAGAATATACGGGGCCGATCCCACTTGGGATTTTTTTGTGGATGCGATAAAGGAACAGTATTACCCTGTTGGAAACTATGAGGACAAGTACATGAGATAGACCACATTGCGGCAAGAGAGGGGCCAAGAAGTTCCAAATTTCTCCAATACCTTCCATACCTTGCGCACCAAGCTGGGTTTCAAAGACTCCGAGCGACATTTGGTTCTGAAATACTGTGGGGCTCTACACAGATACATCCAGACTGAAATGGATTTTCTGGACATCTCATCACTCGGTGCTGCTTATCGATATGTTGTTAAAATTGAGCAAAAATTTAAGCACCAGAACAAACGGGATTTCGGGTCTGCAAATCCGCAACAACCAAAGTATGACAAAGTCATCCCTAACTAGCAGTCTCTCGAAAACCAGTCCAAGCCACATGAAAAGAAGGGTCACGGGAAGACAAAGAAGGACACCAGAAAATGGTGCGATTTCCACAAAATCCCCTGGCACAACACCGATGAATGTCACTGAAAAACGTCATTGGTGGCTGAGATCAAAGACAAAGAGCCGAACCCTGATTCAGAATCTGATTCTAAAAATAATGGTAAAGGACAGATCATTGACATAGACCCCACTGCTATTGTCGCAACCGCAGTAATTCAACCAGAAGAACCAACAGATCCTGAAGAGGGGGAGTGCCTTTTACATTCACAGATGTGGGTGAAGGGGACCTCGCTGTATTTTATTGTTGATAGCGGGAGCCAGAAGAACCTCATCTCAGCAAAGGTCGTCAAACAGTTGGGATTGTCGACAAAACCACATCCACAACCATACAACATCGGGTGGCTTCGCCAAGGACGGGATCTCCGTGTCAGCCAACAATGTCGATTTTCATATGGAATCCAACCCTTCAAGGATGAGGTATTATATGATGTAGCCCCACTGGATGTCTGTGATGTTCTCTTGGGCCAACCATATATGTGGAAGCGCCATGCTGTTTATGAGTCTCGACCCCGCAGTGTCATTGTTTCTCTGAGGGGTCATCTCTACAGAATACCAGAGGTAGTTCCAACTGATGTTCCACCTAAAAAGTGCCGCAAGGTAGTATCTCATACTGCAAAATTTAGCTTCTTCACAATCTGTTCAAAAGGAGAACAAAAGGGCACTGCAACCACTACAACCTCGCCACAAGAATCTTCTATCAAACAGAAGCAAGTCGACAAGGTTGCAACAAAGTGCAAAGATTCCTTCTGCACATCATCCTCTCATGTAGCTCGACTTGTTGAACGACCTCAGCTTCAACAAGTTCGTGACAGACTTGCACAAACTCAGTAGCGCAATGTCTCCAGCAAGGCAAGTAGCTCACCAAGATGCAGAGTCAACAAATGCTTTTTCCTCTTCCCTGGGAACTCAACGCAATGGATACCATTGCTTCCTAAGGAGGGAGGATTGATCTAGGTGGATATCGATGGCCACCCACCTTTTCCAACTGGCTCAAAACAATTTTCTGGCAATTTACTATTTTTAGCAGGTTTTAACTTTCGAGGCCATTTTGAGGGCCCAAATGAAGGTTTTTCGAGATTGAGGTTCCTAATGATAGCTAAAGGAATAATTGAGCCCCAAAAAAGAATCTCCTTGATGATACCTTTCCAACGAGCTATAATATGCCTAAAACGGAGATTGTATGCAAAATTTACGACCCCAGGAAGTTGATGTACCAACTTACCCAAACGGGGCCCACATGACTTTTGGCGCTTCATCTCCTAGGGTTAGGTTTTTGGATGTATAGGGTTTTTGGCATTCCTGTTTATTGTAAAAAGGCCTTTAGAGCCTCATTGCAATCATCTTCTTGCGAATGCGAGTAGCCATCACATCTCTTCTCAGAGATAAGCTGCCACCATTCTAGTGAGTCTTTCACTTTGTATTTTTACAGTCTTTGTACATTTCTTTCATTAATAGAAATTGTGTATTACTGTATATCTGTGTTTATGGTTGCATCTCTGATACATTTGTGTTATATTATTGAATATATGCGATATCTCTCTGCATTTCTTTATTATATCTCCGCTCTCATTTCGTGTCGAAAATAATCCGAATCATATTCCCAACAATATGTTTTATGACAAAAGTAAAATTTTACATAAATTCAACCCATTTTGCATGTCTTTGATTCATTTTTTCTTGTCGAGTTATGAATTGTAAAGCTTGGTTATCGCTGTACAAGACAAACTGTTGTGGGACAAGATAGTGCCTCCATTTCTTCAATGCTTGAATTATGGCATAGAAATCCTTGTCATATTTGGAGTATTTCCTCTTAGTCTCATTCAGATTCTTGCTGAAATAGGCAACAGGTCGATTGTCCTAACTCAGAACTTCTCCTATTGCAACTCCACTTGCATCACATCTTACCTGAAATGTCTTTTCAAAATTTAGCAAGACCAGAATTGGTCGTTCTGTTATCTTCTCCTTCAGTATATTGAAGCTATTTTCAGCTTCCTCTGTCCATTTAAAAGACTTGTGCCGCTTCTTCACTATATCCATCATGGGTACACAAATCCCACCGAAGTATCTAATTAACCTTCTATAAAAACTTGCTAAACCATGAAAGCTCCTTACCTTGAACATGCTCCTTGGTGACGACCATTCTCTGATCGCTTTCACCTTCTCTGGATCCATCTTCAGTTCATTCGAAGAGATCACAAAACCCAAATAAATGAGTTCTGTCTTCATAAAAGAGGATTTCTTCAAATTGATCAGCAACTTCTCCTGCTGTAGCCTTCTCATTACTAGAGTTAGGTGTCTCAAATGATCCTCTTTAGTCTTACTAAAGATCAGTATATTGTCCAGATATAAAACCACAAACTTGCCAATGAAATCTTTCAGAATTTCATTCATTAGCCTCATAAAAGTGCTCAGGGCATTCGTTAATCCAAATGGCATAACTAGCCACTCATACAGGCCTTCATTTGTCTTAAAGGTTGTTTTCCATTCATCACCTTCTCTCATCCTGATCTGGTGATATCCACTTTTCAGATCTATCTTAGAAACGAAATTTGCTCCACTTAGACAATCCATTAAATCATCCATTCTTGGTAAAGGGAATCTGTACCTGATGGTGATCTTGATGGCTCTCGAGTCTATGCACATTATCCATCCTCCATCTTTCTTTGGGCTTAACACAGTTGGTACTACACATGGTCTCAAACTTTCTCTGACTAAGCCCTTATCCAACAACTCTTGGACTTGGTTCTTCACCTCCTCATTTTATCGAGGTGTTAATCTGTATGCTACCTTGTTTGGCAGGCTTGCTCTTGGTATCAAGTCGATATGATGAATGATACTCCTGATGGGCGGCAATGAGTTTGGTAGCTCATCCACCACTATATCGACAAAATTATCCAGCAGCTCCTGAACTTCTTCAGGTAAATCATCCACTGATGTACTTGTAAGGATGACTCTGGGCTTCCTCACCACAACGAACTGCATCTCCTCTTCTTCCTTGACTTCTTTCAGAAGTTCCTTCCTGCTCATGAGAAGTATGATTGTGCTGGCTTCCTCCTTTGATCTCTTCTCCTCCATTGGCAACAACATATTCGTCCTACCATTCTTCTCCAATGTATATGTATTCCTTCTTCCATCGTGAATGACATTTCTGTCAAACTGTCATGGTCTTCCCAACAGAATGTGGCATACGTCTGTTACCCATAATTTTGGTCGTCATGATGATGTATTGATGATGGTGTACTCAGGCTCTTCATTAGAACTTTCCCCTGAGAAAAGTTACCTTTATCTCTTTCCAGAAATCACAGTTTTGAGGAAGGTTCGCAGGCTGCTAATACATTTGCCTGCGAGAATGCATGATTCTCGCAGGCTGCCTTAAGCCAGGGTGCGAGAAGTTCGCATTGTGTCTAACTGTTAGGGTGCAAACTCTTTCTAAAGAAGGGAAAAATATGAATTCTCAAACCTTCTAGAAGGGAATCTTCTAGAAGGATGAGATGGCATTCGAATGGTTATCTAAGTACTGGCTTTCCTGATATTTTGGGATCATTCCTATCTAAGTAACTAATTCATTCTCTCTTATATATTGAGGGGATTCTCATGGAAAAGGTTAGAATCAAACTAGCAAGATATTTATTGGAGAATTAGTGAAAAACTGTGTGAAGGATTGAAGCTACAACAGTTAGAGAACTTCAGCAAGTCTATCAAAGGTGGTGGATATTATTCATACAAGTGAGCAAATGTGTGTGTCAGAGCCAAGGGCCATCGAAAGGAGGTTTGCAACATCAAGGCTCAGGTTGTAATCTTTGCTTTCCATCAATATAATACAGTAATATGTCCCTTTCCCATAAAGCTAATGTCAGTTTATTGTATAACTCCTTGATCATATACATAGATTAACTGTTGAATATTTTGAGTTGTCGTCACTTCGATTGGTTTGTATTGTTGTGGTCTGGATAGCACAAGAGCATTGGAGTGAAGTTGGAACAACAAAGATCAAAGGAAGCGATCATAAGGTATGTTCATGATTCTTGCCTCCTAGTTCATTCAATAATCAAAATCTAGGGAAAGAGTATTATTCTGTCTTGCTTTGTTCTATATACAGGTGGATCTAGGGAGATCGGTTTGTGTCCGCACTTACAGATTTATCCAATAACAAAATTGGCGACTCCACTGGGAAGACAATCCCATTTTCTTGGTGGATTTTTGTGTTTTTCTGTGGCCATTTTCTCTGGTTTCATTTTTCTCCTGTCCTATTAGTCTTTGAGTCTTCAGGACATCCTGCTAGACCTTCTGAGTCCAGAATCTTTTTGCAATTTTACTTCAATTTTCAAATTTTTTGTTATGTTCAGGAATTCTCGCACTGCACTTCATTGCAGCCTGTGAGAATTAGTCAAGTTCGCACCCTGCTTATAGGGTTCAGTGCGAGGTTCTTGCACCTTGCTAAAAGGTTGCCTGCGAGAATAGGTAATTCTCGCACTGTGTTATATTGCTTGCCTGCGAACAGTCTTTTTCAAAATTTTGAAGTTGAGCTTTGGTTTTCTAACTGCCCAGATCAGTTGGAATACCTCTTAAGGGTTTCTTGGACCTCTGATTGATAGATTTCTTTCTTTAGTTTGCATGCATGAATAGTCTTAGGGTTTCAAGGCTTTTCTTGTCATTTGTGGCTTGACTTTCATTTCTTGACTCTTCTTGGCAAAAACATTCTCTCTGACTTCATATTCTGAGTGTGTTTGATTAGTTGAGAACCAGTGATTTGTTGAAAGTTAAGTACTTGATTTTTCTCCTTTGCTTATTTGTTTGAAAGAACATTTTCATTTGCATTGAGAAGACTAATTGGGTTGCTCTTCATTTTTGCTTTTCATTGAAAGAGTTGATTGGGTTGTTATTGCTTGATTCTTTATGATTTTATTTTCTGTTCTCATTAGTATAGTGAGAGTTCTTTTTGGAAAGTGAACAACAAGTTTTTCTTTCAAAAACATTGTTTTTTGTCTTTTAGAAAACATTCAAAAATCAAATTTTAGAGATTGTTGAAGTAGTTGAAAAAGACACATAGAGCATTGTCCTTTGATGAATGATTGTTTGCATTGATATTTAAAAGGAAAATTTTGCATTGTAGTACGGGGTTGATTTGGAAAACTTTCTCTGTCTCCCATACATAGGATTCATTGAACGAAAAGTGTTATATTTCATTCTCATCCTTGCATTTTTGGGTCAGAGTCAACAACATGAGTTTCACTTCCGTTACCTTTGAGTAAACAACAACTCTTAAAAACATTGCGTAATCTTAAAATTTATCTAGTAACTCTTTTCTAGGGCTCTTTTACAACAACATTTACCTAGGCTAGTGCTTTGGAGTAGGAAGAGAGATACACTCTCCAAAAGCTCAAAACACACAATAGCATCTTGAGTTAGGGAGTGTTAAATTCCATTTGCAACATATTGTCCTGGGAAGCCCTTCTAACACAAGGGTCAAGCACTAGGTCACATTGGTGTTGGCAGAGTTACTCACCCTGCTTTGTTGACATCGGTGTAGAAATTGCACGTATTATGGGGATCACTCGGAGGTATACCCACAATTATGAGTGGAAGCCTTTTGAGTTGATTTCGGGCTAGATACCCTGCCCTTGCGTGTGGATCGGACTGACGACTGTTCCCCCGGGCTGTACTGTTGTTTGTGGTGACCTTAGTGGCCTATCTCTCTAAGTTCTTACCCAAGGTGATTGTGGAGGGGAAAGTCTTCATGGTACTTGGAATTGACATTGATCAAACTCACTCGGGATCCTTGGAGGGTATACCCACGATTATGTGTGGGAGCTTGCACCAGGGTGTAAGTCCGTTAAGCAGGTCGTCAACGTAACTTTTCCATCCTAGCCCAGCCCCTTCTCATCTCGTTGTTGCAACGTTGAATTTCATCACCAACTAGTGGCTTTGGAATTAGAAGGTCTTGTTTGCCTGGTGATTGCTTCTTAGATTTTGTTTACTAGTGTGTGTTGTTTGTTTCTCGAATTTGGCCATAGGAATTTCTTTGCGGAGCTTGTCATTCATTAACAATAGCTCCCCCACGTCACTCATGTAGAATGCATGGTTTATCTCTAGAGCATCTGGATGAGTCACAACCCTTGCCTACAACTACACCTGAGGATTCTCCTCAGCACGGTGAAGCCACAGTTGTTATTACACCTCGAGTGGAATCAACTGACTCTCTAGAACCTTTTCGAATTACCAATACTAGAGAGGACTATCGCATTCGCCGTGGTGAACGACCTTTTGTGCGATTAAATTCTTCTGAAGAAGCAATTGTTACCTCTTCTGAATCAACCATTGGGCCTTCTCATGGTGTAGTAGGCCAAGATCCTTTTTGGTCAACAGACGTCCGCAGGCCCCTCTTTAGTCCTGAGTTGCCTGTCATCTCCGAAATCAACCCTCCAGTGTTTTTTGAGACAGAGACTGTACCGGTGAATACCACTTATCACTTTACTCTACCTGCTGAGATGGCCCATCTTGTGATTACTACGAGTCTCGTGATTACTACGAGTGTCCCAACTGGGTTCACTACAACTGGTCTTCCTCCTATAAATACCCAGCGAACGACCCATGTTACTCCGACACTACCACCCGGCTACCATGCGTTGAATTCTTTGTTGAATGCTTCAAATCCAACACCTCCGCAAACTCCTTTTGGTACTCCTGATGGTCCTTCTTTTCATGGGCACCCTATTCCCGGTTTTATCCCAACACTCCCTCAATTTCCTTCTGGCAATCCTAATCCTAGTGGCACTATACCGACCGTTGCACCACACTTGCAGATTCCCGTTGGTGGACAAAGTGGTACGATTCCTTTTCCTTTTACCAAACACAGTACAATTACTACACAACCTATGATTGGTACACAACTTCCGGTTGGAACTTTACCTACAATAGGGGGATCAACCTCACCTTTTGGACAAAATATACCTCCTGCTTTGGCCCAGTATTGGAATCAGATGTTACAAAATCTTCCTCAAACAACTGGGGGGCAACAACTATTCCTACTATAGGCCAACCATATCCAGGTATACCTAATCCTATTTGGGGTCAGGGTCAAAATGTTCAATCTCAAGTCCCTACTCAAACTCAAGGTTACAATCCTTGGAGCTACTATCCTCTCCAGCCACCACCCAATCAGCCAGGGTCTTCTCTCTACGGGCAGACTGCATACGGTTTGCCGACAGGGCTTCCACCCCAAAGTCACCAGTACCCGCAGGTGAATAGACAGTTACCTTTTCTTGCTACTTTGGATTTGCCAGATTTTTCTAGGATTCTAAATGATCCTATTTGTCACTCTCCCCAATGGCCTGTTATTCCAGCCAAGCTTCCATCGAACATTCCAAAATTCGTTGGCAAAGTGGGAAAGGACCCGAACAATCATGTTATGATATTTCATCTATGGTGTTCATCCAACTTGTTGATGGATGATTCTATTCGTCTACATCTTTTTCAACGAACCCTTACAGGTTCCGCTGCGAAGTGGTATATTGAATTTCCATGAGGTTTCTTCTCTGATTTTAACACCCTAACTATGGCTTTCCTTACACATTACCAGTTACTGATCCATTATAATACCATAACTGAGATTTTGACTTCCTTCAAATAGACTAAAGGCACTCATATATCGGATCATATCCATGAGTGGTGAAGGAGACGACGTCTCATCAAACTTGAACTCCCCGATTAGTTACTGGCTGAATGGTTTACAAAATCCTTTGTGAACGAAATTGGTAAAGACATTGCCATGGGTGGTGTTGTTACAGAGGAGCAGGCTATAAGTCGTGCTCAATATCTTGATCTCGGTTATTTGCAAACGGGAACACTTTACGATTTACTACCTGAATTACCTTGTCCTGGTACTTCTAGCGCTTCAACTACTCCCGCTGCCTCGCATGCAGTTGATGGTGTGATTGGTACTACCCATGCTCACTCACATTCCATTTCAAGTACAACCCCTAAATCTACATCTTCTAATGTTCAAAATGCTCCGTCTTCTGCCACACCTGTCGGTAAAACTTTTGAGGTGAACGCCAATCAATCTACCCCGACCGGTAAAAATAAATCTAAAAAGGGGAGAGGCAAGAATAAGGAGGCACTACTACATATTGTAAAAATTCCGACGTTTTATTTGCGGCGTTATGGACAAAATTGTCCATATTGTGGCAAAATAGAGGAAATTTATAAAAAAAAAAATCCATGTTGCCCGATAACGTCGCTCTTGCCATGTTGACGTCTCTCTTGCCACGTTAACGTCGGTCTTTCCATGTTAACGTCGCTCTTGCCACGTTTTCCATTGGAATGTCTCTCTTGCCACGTTTTCCACTGGAACATCTCTCTTGCCACGTTTGCGAAGATGTATGTCTCTCTTGCCACGTTAACATCAGTCTTGCCACGTTTTCCACTGGAACGTCTCTCTTTCCACGTTTTCCACATGGAACGTCTCTCTTGCCACATTTGTGAAAAGGTATGCCACAATTGCGACGTTTTGGAAACTAGGTTTTCCCCTCCAACGGTCACCTTAATATGTTCACCAAGTCAAAATACCAATGGTCACTTAGGACTTTTTTACGTCGGAATTGCGACGTTACAAAATCTATAAATATGTTGCATTTGACAGATGTTGCGACAAGTTTTCTATAATAATGACGCTTCTTACTTGTTGAAGAAGAAGTAACGAGTAAACTAGAGTGCCAACAGTGCAGTAAAGAGGATGCTCTAGTGATCTTTTAATAGAGGGAATCTTGCATCTTCACATGAGATCATCAAGACAAGATGGTAGAGGAAAAGTATTAGTTCCATTATTCAATTCAAGATCAACATCACACACCATGTCTTGAGAAAAGATAGGGTTTGCAATGAAAAGCATAAGGTATATGTTGCAGCCATTATCTCTGCCTGAGACTTCTTCTGATGACCATTTTTCTAGACAAAGGGAAGATACCATGCCCATTGGG
>ML808818.1:0-113962 GCA_009831015.1 Picea engelmannii
AAAATGAGGTTTATATATTTCCTATGTTAAACATTACCATTTTCACAAATATTTCGAAGTCAACTATAAACTAATTGAAAGTCAGCGATGAACTCATCGCTATAGTCCCTGCCCTTGGCCTTCCGGCAGGGACTAATAAGTTATCTCTTACACAGTGAGTTTCCAACAACAACGTTTATATAGTAAGTTATCTTTAAAAAATAGCACGAGGCTACACCACTGTATAGACCTAAAACCAAACCAAAACTTACAAGTATTTAGGGTTTCCGACCATGGGTGAACTGAGAGTAACGCGGAGGTTTACGGTCTGGAAGACCAGTAGTTTTGAAAAGGAATCAAAGAACCCGAGAAGAGTGTTGGATTGTGTAGAGGACCTGGGAAACATAGTATCATTATAATAGAACGAGATATGGAAACACAGTGTTGTGATAACAGAAATGGGACATGGAAACACTTACACAGCGAGCCCTTCAACGTGGTATCAACATAACGGAGAGTGGGGATATGGAATATACATTATACAGAGCTCGGCCCAACGCATTAAAATTATTACTTACCCATGTAAATACATTATACATACCTCGGCTAACATAGAAAAATATTGCAAATAAATGCGTAATATAAATCAAGATTCGGGACTGAGAGATCCCGTCGCACAGAGAGTACATTTACAACAAGCTCTAGGTTAAATCGTATTAAATAGAGGAATGTGTTTCTTCCAAATGCAAGTGCAAAACCCTATTGAATCAGAAATCATAGGAATATGATATACAGAGGGAGGGAGCTTACCGTGTATAAGCCGAGGGAAGTTTTGAAAGACAATGACCTCCATGTTGCAAAGAAAACTAGTTAAGTGCCTTGTTATCAGTCCTAACTAGAGAGCCGAGAGGATTATCAAAGACATTGGCCATCTTTATCTGGAGATTTAGACCTAACATCTCATGACTACCATACTACCACAGTCGCATAACCCTACTATCGTGGAGAAAAACACAGAGAAACAAAATTGAATGAAACAAATGCAAAGGGTAATTGCACCGTGTGCCCCCTGATAGTGGAGAAGAATGGAGGGTATGCCACCCTCTCGCTGCCATGTGAAGTCAGTCGAGGTGGCAAGCTCGTAGTGTCTCTTCCCTACAGAACGTCAGACCTGGAAAACCAAGGTGACCTACCTCCATTAATGGCTACGACCAACTTAATGCCCAAGGCTAGGATTCGACTGTCCAGTGGCTGGTTCGTTAATGCTTCTTGATTTGTGTACAGGCCAGAAGTTATGGTTAATGCGGACCAGGGTTATATGTAACAGGGTTCCAACTATATGGTTTTAATCTAAGTTTATTTCAACATGTTAGAAACACTATGGAACATTACAAAACCCCTAGCACATGAGAATGGTCTTAGTGGTTGGGAACTAGGTCCATTTTTGTGTGCACTAGTGTTCAACTTTGAATTACATAAAGTATAGTTAGAGTATGGTGTATAGGTTGTATTTTTTATAAGTTTCTTGTGATATGTTTTATAAATATAGCTAGGACTTATATTAGTGGGTTGCACAGGTTAGGCCTAAGCTAAGGGCCTTGATAGGCCTAGTCATTGATTTATATTAACAATTACATTGATAATGCTAGTAGCAATGCCTAGTGGCAAAATGTGTATGGATCTTAAGATCTCTTGCAAACCTTTTTAGAAGGAATTATGACAATGATGCATTGCTAGATATAGATATACATTAACTGGTTTAAGATTTAATTACTCATTGTGTCATGACATTTGTTGTGCATTTTAAGACGATAGTGTTCCCCTAAAAAAAAATTATTTGTGAAATTTGGGTTACAATACACATTGTGTACAAGATTTGACCTGAGGCATTAATTGGTGAATACTGTGAAACAACACAACACCATACATGGAGGAGAGTAAGAAAACTTTGGGAAAGGTGAATTGCTCGTATGTAGTTTGAAAGGACCCTGTTTTAATTTTCATTAAGGTCATTTATGTTTATGATGATCGGGTTAGGCCCGATGTCCCACAACACTATGTAAAATTACTGCTTTGGATCGTGGGAATCATGATAATAACATAATTATGATAAGCAAGATAGAATTTCGTAAACATAATTAAAATTAGTTGGAACATTAATGTTTTATCCAAACAAAACAAATTGATGAAAATTTAAACTATCAATATAATAAAAATTTGTAGCTTTCCAAATATTGTAGCTCATGTGGAATCTTGTTCAAAGTATGAATGTGAGCAAAATAACCAAGGATATGTGGATTACAAGATTTTGATAAATTGGAAGTCCAAATCCATGAACAAAACCTTTATGAAATGAAAAACATCCCAGAAAGAAAATGTCATTAAAGACTCAAAGAAAATTCAAATGACTTGGGAGGATGATCAACAAAATTGTCAAAATTGAAAATAATACTCAAGTGAAAAATTTAAAAGATTTTTCTTTTCAAAATTGAAAAGATAAGGGTCCAAAATTTATTTATATCACATAATTTGGGAGGTTTTTTTCAACTACAACACTAAGTTAGGGAATGTTCCGGGAACCATCAAGCCTAGGGCAAGGTTCCAAAGTTTTTGTTCATCCTTAAACCGCCAGATTTGTTTTTGGTCTTCCTTCAACCACAACCACCATTTAGTAGAATATATCATCTTTGGCTAGTCATTCAGTTTGTGGTCATCCCAAAACCACCACATTCAAAGAGCACATTCATCCATTAGTAGTTTCACACTTTCAGATTTCATCTGACCACTTTCATATATCAGATCTCATCTTGGACTCAAATACACCCCATCGTATTAAGGGGGAATGTTGGAAACATATTCTGTTAGGGTTACGAACTTCACAGAATGTGAATAGTCAAGCTTGTGTAAATATCATATGGAATCCAAGAGACCTTGGAAAATGATTCCAATGGTCACAATAGTCTATATATGTGTGTGTATCATAACATGTAATGAATGCAATTCAATTTTATATATACTGTGTCTAACAATAAAAATAAAATCATTATTAGAGAATAAATAGAGTTTTGACTGAAAATATAGTAACATTATTGATAATAATATTAATAATAGTGAGGCTTCAAGATTCAAAGACCTATAAATCGTGAAGTAACAAATGAGCATGAAAAGAAAGTGATATTGGTTTGGGGTTATCCTTAAACCACCACTTAAAATAATACTTACAACTTCTGCTAGACAACGGTTTGTGGTTTTCCTTAAACCTCCACTTAGTATAAGAATTTCAACTTCTGCTACATAACAGTTTATGGTAATCCTTAAGCCAACATTCATAGCACTTCCAATTAGCTTCTGCTAGAATACTTACACTTTCTTCTAGAATAAATACAATTTTGACTGAAAATACAGTAATATTATTGATAATAATATTACTAATAGTTGATCTTCAAGTTTCAAAGACCTATAAATCGAGCAAAAAAGAATGAGAATGAAAAGAAAGCGATATTTGTTTGGGATTTTCCTTAAACCACCACTTAATTGAATACTTACAGCTTCTTCTATACAATGGTTTGTGGTTTTCCTTAAACCTCCACTTAGTAGAAGAATTTCAACTTCTCCTACAGAGTAGTTTATGGTCATCTTTAAACCAACATTCATAGCACTAATAATTAGCAAAAGACATCGGCCTCCACAATCTAGCTAACTTAGGAAATGTTTTGGGAACCATTGATCCTAGAGAAAGGTTCCAAAGTTTATGGTCATCCTTAAACCACCATATTAGTTTGTGGTATTCCTTTAACCACAACCACCATTTAGTAGAAGATATTAGCTTCACCTTGTCATTCAGTTTGTTGCCATCCTAAGACCACCACATTCAAAGAGCACATTCATCCATCAACAGTTGCACACTTTCAAATTCCAGCTACCCACTTTCAAATATCAGATCTCACCTTGGACTCAAATACACCCCTTTGGATTAAGGAGGAATGTTGGAAACATAGTCTGTTAGGGTTACGAACTTCAAATAATGTGAATAATGAATCTTGTGTAACTATCACAAGGTGTCCAAGAGACCTTGGAATATGAGTCCAATGGTCACAATAGTCTATATATATGTGTGTGTATCATATCATGTAATGAATGCAATTCAAGTTTATCTAATCATTGTGTCCAACAATAAAAATAAAATCAATGTTAGAGAATAAATACAATTTTAAGTGAAATTATAGTAATATTATTGATAATAATATTATTAAAAATTAAGTGATATGTGGTTTGGGAAATGTTATATATTAATATTAATACTTTTAAAATTATTTTTAAATTAAGTAATATGTGGTTTGGTAATATGTTATATATTAATATTCAGGGTGGCAGGAGTGGGAGGGGTCATCATTTGCCCAAGAGGAAATAAAAAACGCACCTTCCACTAGAGCCTCGGAATTGCATCCAATAATCAAGCTGAAGCTTACACTCTGTATCAAGGCCTTCTCCTCCCCAAAGATATGAACATCCACTCCCTTTAATTCATTGGAGACTCTAAGATAATCATAAATCATGCCCGTAAAGGCTCTCACCCCCTGAATATCCATTTAAATTCCATATCTCACCGAATCTCTGCAATTACCAAACACTTCTGCAATGTTTCCTTTTTTCATGTACTCAGATACAATAATCAAATTGTTGATATTCAAGCAAATCTGGAAATCACTCTGGAGTCGGGTTTGCTAGTTGTCAATGGTCTCACACAACTAAGCCTCATTCCATGATCTCGTCACCCAACCTGCAGTCACTAGCCAACTGGAAGCCAACTCACCTATTTGTTCGGATTGACACTTGGACCTTGAATTCGGTCATCGGCATGAACCTTTCACATCACAAATCCTCTCTCACTCTGACTCCACCCCTCGGCACTTGGATCTGGGCCCTCACGCTTATACATATCACCTCTCGTCACCTTGAACTTCCCTCTTTCACCTCAGCGTGTGCCACTCCTTCCACACCCTTCATTTCCCCCAGCTTGGGAAGTCACTTCGACACTCTTCTGGTTGCTTCAGATTGTTGTAACAAGACCTGGAGGGTGACAAATTCACTCAGCATCACTTCATGGGAGTAATATCCATTTAATTCAAGCAATGTGAGTAGTACCAAAATTATTATAGGGTATGATATCAGTTCATGTGTGCATCCAAAGATGGATAATTGAAATCATCCGCGGAATCTCGCGCAGATGATGGATCATATCAAAAGAAACATGGAGAATCACTTGGGCCTATTTCATATTTTGAAGAAGAGTGGGAGCTCTATCCCTCCTCTGATCGAAGATAGTGGCTCTTGCATCATTCAGAAAGGAAGTGAAATCAATCTTAGAAAACTAAGAAGGAGCACAGGAAGTCATCACACCATCTCAGTGGAAGAACATAATGAACTCATAAATACGGTGAAAAATTTGAAAATCAATCTTAGAGACCTATCGAATCAAGTCCTAACAATAACGGAGATTACCATACAACAACGGGAAGATCACCAACAAACAAGGGACGAATGCGAGGCACTAAGGAAACAACTAGCTAATCTTCAGTTTGAGGCCGAACATGTTTCACCTTTGGCTTCCCCAACATCTTCTACAACCATCTCCGATGAAGCCTCTTCTCCTAGACCTCGGCCACAAATACTGGACCTAATTCTGAGGCAACCAGTCGTAGAAGAACCTCTAGCACCAGAAGAGAACAATGTATAAGTGTATGCTCTATTTAATAGTTTTTTTGTTAGGTTCTTACTGCAAGATTTTCACTGTAAAAGCTTTTGTTGGCTTTAGAATAGTAGAAAGTATCACCTCTGCTCACCACATATCTCCTGGGAGCCTACAGGGAGGCAATTTTTGTGATTACAGGTCTTACAAAACACTTGTTGTACTTCTCTTGTGATTATTCACAACCTTTTAATATAAATTTTCTCTAGTTTCTGTTAAA
Organism: Picea engelmannii; assembly: GCA_009831015.1. Classification (NCBI taxonomy): domain Eukaryota; kingdom Viridiplantae; phylum Streptophyta; class Pinopsida; order Pinales; family Pinaceae; genus Picea; species Picea engelmannii. The sequence goes on from ML808818.1 coordinate 5,949, forward strand.
AAAAAAATGTTATATATTAATATTAATGGTTTTAAAATTATTTTAAAATTAAATGATATGTTGTTTGATGCAGGAGCATTGCTACACCTCAGTGAATGTGCCAATGCACCAACACGCAAATGCACAATAGAGGAAAGGAGAGGCATTCATGCTCCCATTTTTAAATTTGAAATAATCCTATATGACTTTTTGTGTTGTAAGTTTGTAAATCCTGGGCCATGCCTTTATACAGGTAGTGGTTGGATTTCAATTAAATGGTTTCTTGTAGTAGGCCTAGGTCATATTCAGTTCAGGGTAAACCTTTATGAAAACTTCAAGGTAATTGATGAGGTTAGGTGAGAGAGGACGAGCTCGCAGAGTCCCTCTTTTGTAAGGAGATTTTGTATCAGATCTAGAAGGGAGAATCCAAATAAGGCATAAAGGTAGAAAGGATGAGAAGGATAGAGAGGTATGGTTAGAGAGGCCTCAGAGGTAGAATAGTTTTGAGGGAGAGAGCTTGAGAGAAATCAGACTTGTTACAGTCTAGTTTTTGTAAATCATCTGTATAGACACACAGAGATAATAGAAAAGCATTTTTTCCTGCATATTGTTGTTCATGTGTTTATGTTTCATGAATGAATACTATAGATGTGTGTTAGGTTTCATTTACAGTAGGAAGATAGATTTATTTAATCTTCATTGAGTTTTTTATATCATTCTAGGTTCTATAGCCAGCGCAAGGAGTGCGCATATGAACTCTACGGAGTAAAAAAAGAACGTGTCAGGAGGGCACGCCAGGTTAGTTTTTCAGACTCAAGAGGAGCCTCCGAGTTACTGAATACTCTAGAGAGAAGACTGTGAAAAGAAGGCATAGAGATACAGAATTACTGAAGATTCTATATGAGCTCTGTCAGGTGGGCATCAAGCAAGTGCAAGGAGTGAATGAGAACGACTCTATGTCAACTCTAGAGATAAGATAAGTGTAGGAGGAGGACACTCATAGAGTTTTTGAACACTATGTAGGCTCAACAAGGTGTGCTTAAGAATAAGTTGCCAAGAGGGAACTTACATCTCTTCAAGTGATAGAAGAGACAGAGACCTTTGAAGTCTGAGCAGTTGAAGCTCAAGGAGAAAAACATAGTTGCTAAACACTCTGGATGAATTCCTATGCAAAGAGTGCACCAGGAAAACACTCGGAGGAAGTGTTGAAAGACTGTCATATGAAGGCCAATCGGAGCATAAGTGAATGCACAGAGTGAACTTGTTTCAAGTTCCAAAACTCAAGAGGTTGAGCGTAGAAGCATGCAAAGAGGAGCACCATAAGTCTTCAGAAGAAGACGCAGAAGGGTCGAATCCCTTAGAGACTGAGTCAGATGAGAGCTCAGAAGAGATAGTGTTTCTAGAATGTAGGTGAGACCCACATCCAGGGCTCGTAGGATAAAAATCAAATACCGAACCTTCAAAGCATCGAAATCTTACAAAGACTCGGAAGAAAGATAAATTTTAGGAGGAGGAGCACAACATTCATCAGATCAATTGTCGAAGAAGGGATCTGGACCATTGAATCTCATGTCCAGACACCCAGAAGAGTGCACAGGAGGAAAATAGATCTGAGTCACTAGATCTCGCGTGTGGACCAACAGTCCTTGGATCCGGAGGAAGGTGCATGAGAGGAGTTTTGAAATCATCGGGATCGTCCATCAGAAAGGATGCATGGAGAGAAATCAGTGTTTCGTTGACTTGCAACTTGAAGAATTCAAAGGGGAATTCATGAGAATTCGTGAAACCCAAACTTGCGAAAAGATCATAATCATTCGATCTTAGTGCAAGGGAAAAGATTGCAGTTGTTCGATATTAGTGCAAAATAAAAGATATCATCCATCAAATCTAAGCACGTGGATAAACAGTCATTGATCTAAAGGTAATGTGCACACACCTTAACCTTCTAAAGACAGGAGCCAAAGACATGAGGAGTTGGGAGCCGCAACAATCCTAGTTGTCCATCAAGGAGGACATGTGGTGAGAGCTCAGCATTTCACTGACTTGCAGAGCAAGAAGGTCAAAGAACATAATTGTTCAAACTCACCATGTGCGAAACCGCGATTTGATCATGGTCATCCATCAAGGAGGACATGTGGTCAGAGCTCTGCATTTCGCTAACTTGTAGGATGGAAAGGTAAAAGAGTAGAGTCGAGAGGAGTATCGAAGGGAGAACTCACAAAAGGATCATAGTCATTGATCGTTCTGAAATAATTGGGACCGTCCAGTGTCAAGGAGGGCACGTGGCAAAGGGTCAGCATTTTTTTGAATCGCAGAGTGAAGAATTCAAAGAGAAGAGTCGCAGGAGTTTGAGAAGTGCAAACTCGTGAAAAGATCATAGTCATTGGCTATCTCGACATCATCAGAACCATCCATTTGGAAGGACGCGTGGCAAGAGACCATCATTTTGCTGACTTGCAAGAGGGAAAAGTCAAAGAGGGAAGTCGTAAGAACTTGCGATATGCAAAGTTCTGATGTGCTTTAGAGTTAATCCCAAGGTCATACTGAATGGTCACATGGACAAATGCAAAAGGAGGAGCTAAGGAATGTTATCCCTTTTCGGAGATTGGGAGTTGGGGAGTCAGATTTGTCTCATATGTAGAAGTCTCGAAGTCGCGAAACACAATGTGCCTTTTTGGGTTCAGCCAATGGTCACAGGTGGTGGTCACGTGGAGGAGGATATGAGAGGAGCTAGCCAATGCTAAGCTCTTGTCAGAATCAGCTATCAGGCGAATCAAGGTGTCTCATTCACAAATTCCCGATATGCGATATTGCGACACACCTTTTTCCTAGGCATGCGGTCACAGCCCGTGGTCGCGTGGAGTAGAAGCTCACGTCTAGTGCTTGTACGTGCGGATCGAGTTTCGTATTTAGACATGTGGATTTGTTTAATATAGGTTCCAATAGGAACCAAAGAGTTGTTCCAGCTCAAGGAAGGAGAATGATCCAGAGACCGAGAGGTCGCAGAACCTCGAAGGGGAGGGGGGTTGCATCAAGTGGTATCAAAGCCCAGATTGTTTAAATTTTGTGGTAGAGAGTAGATGAAGAAAATACTTTGATACAAACCATCAAGTGGTATCAAAGCATAGAAATGATTCTGTAGGCAACAGAGGTAACTAGAAGACCAATCCTTGCTTATAAACAATAGACTAAGGAGAGACAGTGAAAGGAAAATTTATGGTAACATCAAGTGGTATCATAAATAGAGATTCATCTGTATGTGGCAGGTGAAGGGAGACAGCGTAATGATGCTCTATAAATATTGTTACAAGGTGTGCAGCAAATGGTATATATCCAAGAGGGCTGAAGACAGAAAAGATGGCTACTGAAGGCCATGGACGTGGTCAAAGAGGAGACCAGAAGAAGAAGAACAATCTAGATATGGATCTAGAGTTCAATGAGATAAGAGCCAGAATGGAGAAGCTTGCATTTAAAATGTAGAAGGATGCAAAAGCACATTTGGTGTATGGATGGCCCATGAAGAAGAGATTGAAATGGCCAGTAAAGGAACTATTGGCCAGAGGACAACGAAGGCTGATGAGAAGGTTGTTGAGGAATAATGAAAACCTCAGTGACATAGAGGAGGAACTGATTCACATATGTGAACCAGAGACTGGGAGAAATCTAAACGACAAGAAGGAGAAGAGATCAGATGAAGATCTCATAAACTGCGAGGTGGGCAGAAATGGACTTTCAAATTTCAAGGTGGGCAATGGAAAGAGACCAGGTGGAGGTATTGTATGCTTCTAGGGGAGAAGTACTGAAAGTTCAGATTTCCAGGTAGGCAACGAGATGAGATCATTGGAGGATCTCATAGTCAGCCAGAGGGGCAAGACAGAAATCCCAAATTTCTAGGTGGGCAAGGGAGAAGAGATGAACTCAGTTGAGAGTTCATATCAGCAAGGAGTACTAATGAAAAAAGGTCAGAGGTATGTTCTGATCGTTGGGGAAATTCGAATATTCCTTTCAGATAGTCCAACAGAGACTAATACAAGAGTTGCACATGAGGAGGTGGTGAAATAAGAATATGAGATAGAGGCCATGGAGCCAAATGCTTTTAAATATAATTGTGTATGTGATGTAGGTACAACAGAGGAACGATAGCCATTAGAGATTGTCAAAGAGGAGGAGAAGGAGAAGATATCGATGCCATCCCCAACAGGAAAATAGGAGAATTCAAATGAATTACTCACTCAATGGGAGAAGGATTTAGAGATGTTGGAGGATTGGTTGAACAATCCAGAACCAGAAGATGGCCTCCAATAAACAGTCATGCAGATTGTGGGAGATGAGCATTCAACATAATTGCCAAAAAATTTCATCCAAGAAGCTAAAACAGAAATGACTACCGCATTGGATCCTGAAATAGAAAGAGAACATCCAACAGGCTAAGTTGGAGACAGATGGAGGAGCATACCAGCCCCAGGAGCAATTGGAAGAAGCTAGAAATGTGCCAGCAGGAGAAATGGCAGAATCTAATTTTTCAGAGGAAGTGACTGAGCAGCGAGTCAGTCAAGAGAAGATTGTAGAACTGGAGTCTACAAAAGAGTGGAAACTTAGCACCACAAGGGGATATGAAGACAACATGGGGGATCAGGGTGATCTACCCATTCATAAGGAGTTGCAGCTGAGAAGACTGCATAAGAGGAGCCAGCCACTGGAGCAGTTGGTTGAGTTGATAGAAGAGATAAGAAGATTAATGTTGAGGTCAGCAGAAGCAATCAGCAAAGAGGAGCTGAACAGAGGAGAACCTGCAAGAGAAGAAAGAGAGCAGTAGCAACAACAACAAAGCACTAGCGAAGATGGACAACTCCAAAAGAAAAATTGGGATCCAGGTGGATTTCAACATTGGAGGAGAGGAGCTCATGTTTTTCCTAGAAGTGGAGTATTATGCAGGAGCGTCGCTCCACCTCAATGAATGCGCTAGTGCACCAACACACAAATGCACAATAGAGGAAGGGAGAGGCATTAACGTTCCCATTTTTAAATTTGAAATAATACTATACGGATTTTTGTGTTGTAATTTTGTAAATGTCGGGCCATACCTTTGTATAGGTAGTGGTTGTCTTTCAATTAAAGGGTTTCTTGTAGCAAGCCCGGGTCGTTGTCAGGTCTAGGTAAACCTTTATGAAAACTTCAATGTAATTGATGAGGTTAGGTGAGAGGACAAGCTCGCAGAGTCCCTCTTTTGTAAGGAGATTTTGTATCAAATCTCGAAGGGAGAAGCCAAATAAGGCAGAAAGGATGAGAAGGATAGAGAGGTCTGGGTAGAGAGGCCTTAGAGGTAGAATAGTTTTGAGGGAGAGAACTGAGACTTGTTATAGTCCAGTTTTTGTAAATCAACTGTATGGACACACAGAGATAATAGAAAAGCAGTTTTTCCTGCATATTGTTGTTCATGTGTTTATGTTTCATGAATGAATACTGTAGATGTATGATAGGTTTCATTTACAGTAGGAAGATAGATTTATTTTGTCTTCATTGAGTTATGTTATATCATTCTTAGTTCATTAGGTTATGCAAGGAGTGCACAACAGAACAATAGAGGTTTTGTATCCAGCGCAAGGAGTGTGCATCTGAACTCTGCGGAGTCAGAAACGAACATGCCAGGAAGGAACACCAAGATAGTTTTTCATACTCAAGAGGAGTCTCAGAGTTACTGAATACTCTGGAGGGAAGACTGTGCAAAGAATGCACAAAGATACATAATTACTAAAGATTATGTAAGAGCTCTGCTAGGTTAGCATCGAGCAAGTGCAAGGACTACACGAGAAGGACTCTGTATTGAGTCCATAGATAAGAGAAGTGTCGGAGGAGGAAAATCACAGAGTTCTTGAACACTCTGTAGGCTAAGCAAGGTGTGCTTGAGTATAAGTTGCCAAGAGGGCACTTACATCTCTTCGGGGGATAGAAGAGACAAAGACCTTTGAGGTCTGAGCAATTGAAGCTCAAGAAGAAAAATAGAGTTGTTGAACACTCTAGATGAAGACCTGTGCAAGGAGTGCACCAGGAAAACACTCAAAGGAAGTGTTGAAAGAATTCCATCTGAAGGCCAATCAGAGCATAAGGGAATGCACAGAGTGAACTTGTTTCAAGTTCCGAAACTCAGGAGGTCAAGCGGAGAAGCATGCCAAGAGGAGCACCATAAGTCTTCAGAAGAAGACGTAAAGGTCGAATCGCTTAAAGACTGAATCAACTAAGAGCTCAGAAGAGATAGTGTTTCCAGAACGCAGGTGTGACCCACATCCAGGGCTTGTAGGAGAAAAATCAAAGACTAAGCCTTCGAAGCATCAAAATCTTCCAAAGACTAGGAAGAAAGCTAAATTTTAGGAGGAGGAGCACAACAACCATCATATTAGCTGTCGAGGAAGGAATATGGACCGTTGAATCTCACGTCCAGACACCCAGAAGAGAGAACAGGAGGAAAACAGATCTGAGTCATCAGATCAGGCGTGTGGACCAACAGTCGTTGGATCCAGATGAAGGTGCATGAGAGAAGTTCTGAAATCATCAGTACTATCCATCGGAAAGGACGCGTGGCAAGATCTCAACATTTCGCTGACTCACAACATGAAGAAGTCAAAGGGGAATTCGTGAGAATTCGTGAAATGCGAACTCGCGAAAAGAACGTAGTCGTTCAATCTGAGCGCAAGGGAAAATATCCCAGTCGTTTGATCTTAGCGCAAAAGAAAAGATATCATCCATCAGATTTGAGCATGTGGATCAACAGTCGTTGATCTAAAGGTAAGGTGCACACACCTTAAACTTTTGAAGATAGGAGCCAAAGACCCAAGGAGCTGGGAGCCACAACAATCCTAGCCGTCCATCAAGGAGGACATGTGGTGAGAGCTCAACATTTCACTAACTCGCAAAGCAAGAAGGTCAAAGAACATAATTATTCGAACTCGTGATGTGTGAAACCGCTATTTGATCGTGGTCGTACATCAAGGAGGACACGTGGCGAGAGCTCTGCATATTGTTGACTCGCGGGGTGGAAAGGTCAAAGAGCAGAGTCGAGAGGAATCACGAAGGGAGAACTCACGAAAGAATCAGAGTCGTTGATCATTCTGAAATCATCGGGACCATCCATTGTCAAGGAGGGCACGTGGCGAAGGGTCAACATTTCGCTGACTCGCAGAGTGAACAAGTCAAAGAGTAGAGTTGGGGGAGTTCACGAAGTGCAAAAGAACGAAAAGATCATAGCCATTGGCTATCCCGACATCATCAAAACTGTCCATTTGGAGGGATGTGTGGCGAAAGACCAGCATTTCACCTGACTCGCCGGAGGAAAAAGTCAAAGAGAGAAGTCATGAGAACTCGTGATATGCGAAGTTCTGACACACTTTAGAGTTAGGCCTCGGGTCATAGTGAATGGTCACATGGAAAGAGGCCAAAGGAGGAGCTAAGGAATGTTATCCCTTTTCAGAGACCGAGATTTGGGGAGTCAGAGTTGGCTCATATGTAGAAGTCTCGAAGTTGCGAAACGTGACGCACCTTTTTGGGTTCATCCGATGGTCACGTGGAGGAGGATAAGAGTGGAGCTAGCCAGTGCTAATCTCTTTTCAGAATCAGTTATCGAGAGAATCGAGGTGGCTCATTCATAAAGTCCCGATACGCGAGGTTGCAACACACCTTTTGCATAGGTGTGCGGTCACAGCCTGTGGTCACATGGAGTAGAATATCATGTCTAGTGCTTGTACGCGCGAACTGGGTTTTGTATTTGAACCTGTGGATTTGTTTAATAGACGTTCCAACAGGAACCAAAGAGTTGTTCCAGCTCAAGGAGGGAGAACGATTCAAAGACCGGGAGGTCGCAGAACCCCGAAGGGGAGGGGGGTTGCATCATTGTTTGGTAATAAGCTAAATGTATTTAATATATTTATAAATATAAATATTGATTGGGTATAATTTAATTTATTTATGGATATGGAAGTTATCTATATATTTTTTATAAGAAAATCAAAATAAGAATGATGATGGTTAACTTTGATTAAGATGAAATTTGATTTGACCTTATTTTTTATTTGGGTTTCTTTATAATTCTATTTTTGTTTTTGAAAAGATTTTAGACAAACATTCATATATCACTATAATGTTGATAAGTGAAAAGTTTAGGAATGTTAGAATTCTAACAAATATTTTGAAATTGTGATTTTATGTGGTATACAAGCACAATAAAATGTTTTAATCAACTGACATAGTACATTTATATGCCAGAATTATCTCTCGAAATGTTTTCCTTTGGTGAATATGGCCATACAGTAGTCATGATAAACTCTCTCAATCTAATCCTTGATCTAGATAATCTCATGTCTAAACTTCATCTCAATCTCCCTATTAAGTTTGGCGATGAGTTTGGGACGTTCATAGATGAAATTGACTCAGGGGGGCGATTTCTCCTAACTAATGAAAATATTATTAATAAATAAACGATAAAGCGTTTTACTTTTAAGCTTAAAAAAAAAAAGTGCTCATTAACTTATCCTATAGTTAATTAATAAACATTTTATTTAACTTTACAAATAAGTTAAGTGTGTTTTTAGCCTACCTTCTCCATTTTTTCTATCACAATTATTTTGATCTAGTCCTCCTAAGTTAATTTATTCTAATTTTATCATTTTTATTATTTTCATTTTTTTTTATCTTTTTAATTATTTTTATTATTGGACTTCTTTATATAATTTTTAATTTGTCATTAAAAATTAAGTCAACTCATTTTTTATTGGGGTTAAATATTATTTTTTTTTACTTTATGATTACTTTAATCCTTAAAAATTTTGGATGTTTGGATTAATGTTTTATTCATAATTATTTTTTAAAATATTTTTTATTTTATGATTATTTTAATCCTTAAATATCTCGACTTTTTGGATTAATTCTTTATTCATAAATACTTGTTAAAATATTTTTATTCATAATTACTTGTTAAAATATTTTTTAAGATTGTGAATGATGAGCAAATATTTATTAAATTTTTGTGATTAATAATTTTCAAGTATATGTCTATTTTAATATTATTTTACAATGATTGTATATTCATTAAATTTTCGTTATTAATCATTTTCAGCAAATATATATCTATTTTAATATTATTTTACAATGATTGTATATTCATTAAATTTTCGTTATTAATCATTTTCAGCAAATATATATCTATTTTAATATTATTTTCCAATGATTTTTGGGTGTTTTATAAACTTAGACAATTACTTAAAAAAAGTTGAAAAAAAAATATAATAACTTAATCAAATTTATTTCATTATTAAATCATTCACATGTTATTTATGTTCTCGGTATTTAGTATAAGTTTGGTATTAAAATTAATAATAATAAATAATAAATTAATAGTAATAACACATTCATTTTAACAATCAAGCAAGGTTTCTCTAAATTTTGGATGCAAAGTTTCATTGTTCCTATTTTTAAAAATGGGGATAGAAACATTCTTTCTAATTATAGGACTGTTATGATTAACTTGATTTTAGCCGAGCTTTATGGAATTATTTTGGAAAACAAGATTAGCCTTTGGCTAGAAAGTCATAGTAAAAGAGCTAAAGGCGAGAAGTTTAGGAGATATCATTCAAGTGTTGGCCATATTGTTTCCTCTAGGATCATTGCAGAGGAGTTTTGAAATACTAAAAACAATCTTTTTTGTTGTTTTGTTGACTTTAGAAAAGCTTTTGACACGGTTCCAAGAAAAACCTTTGGAATATGTTGGAAGAGATAAAAGTAATTTTTGAGTTGAGGGATACTGCAATAAGGATGTATGAGAATGTTATTGCAAATTTTAAGAACACTAAGTGTTGGTTTAAAGAGATTAAATGCAATATTGGAGTCAAGCAAGGTTGTTCCTTGTCCCCTACCATTTTTTGCATATACATTGACAAGTTACAGGATTGCTTGGAAGAAGTTGGTTCTGTCAGCCATACTCTCATTGGTAAAGTGATCAATGTTCTTCTTTATGTTGATAATTTCGTTCTTATGGAAAGGAGTCCCCATGATCTTGAAAACCAACTAAGAATACTCAAGGATTTTTTCTCCAATATGGGAATGACTATTAATATTGACAAGACTAAGGTCATGATCATTGAATCCAATAACATCACTTATAACACCTTCGTATATGACAACAACTTGGAGGAAGTGACTTCATACAATTATCTTGGAATTTATATTCACCACAAGCTCAATTGGAATTATAGCATTGATAAAATGATTATTGGGTGATGGAAAGCTTATTTTGGGCTTGAAAACAATTGTAAAATAGTCGATCTTTTGATATGGGATAAGAATAAACTCCTCTTTGAAACTCTTGTTATGCCTATTATTCTTTATGGATGTGAATTTTGGGGATTTAGTATCTCTCGTGAGTCCTAGAGAAAGATAGAGAAAATACAACAAAATTTGATAAACTACAATCTCAAAATTAAAGGAAATACTCCCTATCCCATCCTCCTCTTAGAGGAAAGACATTCCCCCATTGATAGCATGACTATCACTAGATACCTCATGTATAAGAACAATTTAATCAACATGTAATACAAGATGCTTCCTTAGGTTGCTTCAAAATCCATTCGTAACCACCATCGACTCAAGCGAGTGTGCAATAAAGATGCTCAGTCTTGTATAAGCTATTGGGGAATTATGGAAGACAACATTTTGCAGGATAAGGATACTATTAAAAATATCTCAAATAAAAATTTAAGGAGAAAATGTGGTGTGTTAAAGAGTTATATGAAAAAAGAAAATTAATGTATCGTAAGGATGTAATCAACCATAATCTAGAAGATCAAAATTATCTCTATGTTTTGACAAGTGTAACGAAAAAACTAAGCATTGATAAAATAAGAACAAATTCTTACAGGCTTCATAGTGAAATTGGGAATTGTTCAATTCCTAAAACACCATGGAATGAAAGAGTGTGTCAACTTTGTGGTCTCAGTGGTTCTACGTCTATTTATATGAATTGTATCTTCTAAAGAACATTCTAGAGGAATATATTTCCAAAAGAGGAAGCTTTTGTTAAGTGCTCATACATTAGACTTGTTTACATTAGTATATATTCCCTATTTACTAAGGTCTATCCTTATTACATGGAAAGCATATTATTCTATCTACATGAGGGGTTATGGAGGTTATGTCCCTAAGAAAATTTCTTGCAGGGAAATCAAGGGTTTTAGTTTTCTAAATGCAATTGTATATAGTTTTGTAGAAACCACAAAGTTTGGATATCTACTCACCCTTGTTGCAGATTCGCACCATCACTAATGACGACCCATTACCCTGAGAATCAACATTCAAGGTGTTATTGCATGGATTTCTCCCCCAACCATGATCAGGATCCATAAATCCATCCATGATCCTCCTTAAAGGATATGTTATGTATTTTGTTGTTTTTTTCATACCCCTTAACATGTAAAGGATTCATTTAGGAACAAGTACATTATTTAGTTCTCTTGACCATGGCCAATGAATTAAGAGTGTAGTGTATCTAGAGAGGTAGTGGAGGGGGGAGGGAAGCACCATAGTGATAGTAGTGGAAGCCATTCAATATAAGGTGAATTGTGTCCACAATATTATTAAATAAGGCCAACTATGTTAGTTAGATATAATAAATGTAAGAGGACTTACTAAAAGGTTTTACGTCTAGCAGGTTCCTCCTCTAGAATTTTCTTAGGTGGTTGGTAGCACTATATAAATATGTTCAAGAAATGTTATGGGATGTCAATATAATTATTATATTTGGAGCTAAATATCATTACGAGTTTTCCCCCTTGAAGATGCAAGTGAACATGAAAGGATCCCTTCCATAATAGGATCAGATTTTGACCCTGTCATAGGTTTTGGTAAACCCGGAGTGCCCAGCTGTGGGTGTAGCATGAAGCTTTGAAAGTACCGTGGATTTAACTTTTCATTGTTTACTTAAATACAAATGGCCTTTGTATCAAAGCTCATCATGGAGCCAAGAGTACCTAGGGGAATCTAAAGCATTGGACTGCAATTGTTGGATCAGATGCAAACTTTTGGGATTGTGTAGTCATTCCTGGCGAACAGCTTGGAACCAATATGGTACAATGAAGGAAAGAGAAAAAAGGGATCCGTCATCTTCATATTTTCAGGAAAGTGCATCTGCAACCACATTTTCTTTGTCTTTCTTGTAAATGATATCATAATCATATCCAAATAACTTAGTCACCCATTTTTGTTGCTCTAGGGAGGAAATGTGTTGCTCTAGAAAATACTTGAGGCTTTGATGGTCTGTTTTAATTTGGAAGCGTTGCCCCAATAGATAAGGGTGCCACAAATCAACAACATGCAAAATATCTAACATTTCCTTTTTATAGATTGATTTTCCCATATTTCTTTCAGACAGTTGCTTGTTGATAAAGGCCAATGACCACCCCTCTTGCATAAGGACAACACCAATTCCTTTCCCTGGAGCATCACATTCCAAGACAAAGGTATTTGTGAAATCAGGAAGGGCCAAGACTGGAGTGGTGCACATGGCCATCGTCAAAGTTTTGAAAATCTTGAGAAGTTGTCGGAGTCCAAGTCAAATAGTTATTTTTTAGGAGTGCAGTGAGAGGTGTTGCAATCTTTCCATAATTCTTAATAAAATTGCGATAATAACCTGTTAAACCCAGAAATCCACGCAAGATTTTGAGAGTCTTTGGGTGAGGCTAGTCTTGCATAGCTTCAATTTTTTTAGGATCCACCTTGACACCATCCTTGCCAACCAGATGACCCAAGTACTCGACTTCTGAGGCACCAAAAGCACATTTAGATTGTTTCAGGAAAAGTTGGTGTTGAGAGAGTAGATGGAGAACTTGATCCACATCAACAAGATGGTATGTCTAGGTTTTTCTATAGATGAGTATATCATCAAAGAAAACTAAGACAAAATGACGTAGAAAAGGACGAAAGACATGATCCATGAGGCTTTGGAAGGTGCAGGAGGCATTAAACAAGCCAAAGGGCATGACCAAAAATTCATAGTGGCCCTCATGAGTTCTAAAGGAAGTCTTGGGAATGTCTGCCCCTTTCATACGTATCTGGTGGTAGCCAGAACGAAGATCAAGTTTAGTAAAGAATTGGGCGGCACTCAATTCATCCAAGAGATCATCAATGACAGGGATGGGAAATTTTTCTTTAATGGTAAGTTTGTTGAGGGCCCGGAAGTCAGGACACATTCGCAAAAAACCTTTTTTCTTCAGGACCATGACCACCGAAGAAGAGTAGGGGCTTGTACTAGGGTGGATAATGCTTGCATTAAAGATTTCCTGGACCATTTTCTCAATTTCATTTTTTTTGGGAAAAGGGGTGACAATACAAACGAATATTGGGAGGAAGGCTTCCTGGTACAAGGGGAATGGAATGATCATGAACACCACAGGAAGGAGGGAGTCCCTGGGGAGTGGAAAATACCACTTGATGTTTAGAAAGGATGGATTGGAGGTCTTGCGGCACCGAGGGTGTCTCTGTTGCTTGTATGGCATGGAGTTGGGCAATAACACCAAAATGACCTTTTTCTAGCAGCTTTTCCATGCGATGGGAACTAATGATCTCAGGTGAACCAATGGTGATGCCTTGGAAATTATATTGTTGTCCCTCCTGGTCAAATTGCATGGTTAATTCCTTAAAATCCATGATAATGGGACCCAGAGTCCTTATCCAGTCTACACCCAACACATTGCTACAACTGCCCATGTTGATAGAAAACATATGAGATTTCATGTGGTAGTCACCAATTTGGAGATGCACATTTTCACAATGCCCTCCACATTTCATGGAGCCACCATTGGCAATCATGATTTGGAAATTATTGAATGCATGGATGTAGCAATGAGTTTCTTGGGCAATGCAAAGATGAATATAATTATGGGTGCTTCCACTATCAACCAGAATGATGAACTTCCTATGCTTTATGTAACCGATTAGCTTGAGGGTTTGGGGAGGAGAGAAGCCAATGAGAGAATTTAGGGAAATGACTGGTTCAACTTCAGGAGGTTCTGAGGGAGGGGTGATGTCAGTTGTTTCAGGTGACTTAGACACAAGAGGAGTTTCAACCTCCTCTTCTGAAATATCCTCCGAGATGGCCATAAAAATATTTTATTCCTTACACTTATGGCCCGGGAAATATTTGTCATCACAATTATAACAAAGGCCTTTGAGTTGGCGTTCAACCATTTCAGCCCTAGTCAATTTTTGCATCTTTAGTGGAGCAAAGGGAGTAGTGGGATTTACTGGTTTAGTGCGAGGGATAAAGGTCGGTTTCCGGTTTTGAGAAGATACAACCTATTGTGATTCTTTATCTATTTTAGTCGCTTCCACCCAACTTTGAGGCTGAGCCATGAGAACATGGGCCCAAATCTCATCCTTGAGGCCACTGATAAAAAACTCTCATAAAAAGGCTTCATACATGCCCTATGTCTGAAAATCCAGGCACTCAAAAGCAGCGATAAATTCTGCCACTATTCCTGATTGTTTCAACTTTGTCAAATGGCCCAAATGGTTGGTGTCAGTGTCAAAGTGTTCATAAAGCTCTACCACAAAGTGTTTCCAAGAAATATACCCCTGAAGGGAAGTTTTTCTTCATTGCCACCATTGCCAACGTTCTTGATCTAGATGGAGAACACCATATCGGAGTTTGGCCAAATCATCTGTAATGTCGTATAAAGAGAAATAAAATTCCATTTGGGTTACCCAACCAGTGGGATCCGAGCCATGAAATTTGGTCACATCCACCTGCAGAAGGCGTAAGTCACGTTGAAAGTGATGGTGCTGAAAGTTATGGGAATGAGAGGAAGTTTTAGCTTCAGTATGTGGAGGTGGGTCATATAAAGGGTTATATGTAGGGATATGTAGCTTGATGCAGAGCATCGAAAAGACAGATTCAAGTTGGGTGGTTAGGTCTTGTTTGATTTCCTCCATTGAGGACTACATGGTTGTATTGATGGCGGCAATATTGCCACTGAGTTGTTTCACTTCTTGTTGGGTCTCGGTGAGATTAGATTGCAAGGTATTGAGGCGAGCTTCCAAGTCTTGGCTACGGGTATGGGCCATGATGATGAGGGAACTAAAATGGGGTGGGTGGGGTCAATTTTTTTTCCAAAAAATGATGTGTATGAATGTGATAAGGGAGAAGAGATGAATTCAATGGAATAGGTCGCAAATAATGTGGAGTTATACTCTGGTCTGAAGAATACTGCAGTGATGAAATGCCCAAATGCTTAACCAGGAAGAAATGTGTAGTGATTTGGAAACCTGAACACAGTTGCACGGCAATAGATCTTGTCTTTTTTAATTTGTTTATGTTTATGTCCCCCAGGGTTAGGTATTCAAGGGTTCTACAGACAAGGGTTTTCCCTGTGCTATAACTCTCTGATATATGTGCGAGGTCCAATAGTAGTACTCGACCCAATATCTCAGGGCACTAACTAAGGAGGCTAGACCATGCCCTTAGCCGTACTACCCGACTACCCAGGTACTAGAGAGTATCTTCCCAAGTGTTGTTCTTGGTGGCACTATAAAATCCAGGCGGCCGATCAGTTTATCTAAAGACGGATTCAGGAAATCTAGGTCGATCCGTACATAGGTGTTGTCTGATGTGCTACCACTCGAAGGGGTACCAACAAGGGTTACAAGGGTGGCCAACAAATGTGCGCTTAAGTACCACTTGTATTTCCTGCATGTATGAATCCCTCAATCGTGGTTTTATGTGTGTAACGACATATCTCTATGGCTTAAAGATGTCGGAATATGTCTCTACCCTAAAAAAAAAAATTAACCCACAATTTTTGCCAAGGAAAGTGCTCTGATACCACTTGTAATATACCAGATATAAAAATTATGCAGAATAGAAATAAAATGATAGAAATGGCAAAATAACAGCAATATAACCAGAACAAACACCACAATAACACTGAAATGGTATAAGAATAACAACAGAAATAGCACTTTGATTATGAGAGCAATGTTCCGGGCCTCTTCGAGGGGGCAACCTACAATCGAGCAGAGCTCTATTACAATAATATCCAAGATAGGGTTCTCATACCCTCCACTTCTATTTATACTAAATATGTCTATCAAAAGAAGCATCTAGAGGAATATCCTTCTAGAAGCAGAATCTTCTATTAGGTCTTCTTACATTCGACTTATTCTATTTTATTGCAAGGACTTATTAATATTGACCTATATTACATACAAATATATTGGTCTACATATGTGCGGGTTAGGACCCTAACGATGGATGTATTTTGATTTTTGTCTTGGCTGGAGTTATCATTACTCCCTCTTAACTAAGGATCCATTCTTCACGAAGTTAATTTTGTGAATATATCTACAATATTCTCATGTGTAGGAAGGTAATACAAGTGTACGAATTTCCTCTGCATCATATCTCTGAATTTTATCTCATCGCATTTTGATTCATCAAGAAGCACTGGGTTCTCACGGCTCATAGGATCCATCTCATGGTCAAGTAACTCTGTCAGAATATTTGTGAGGCCACATTGCTTCATATATTTGAGGCTTATATACTCTTCCTCTGTAGTATTAAGAAGGCCACCAAGTTTTGTTTCCTACTGTAACAGGAACCATGGTAGCATATCAACTGTGCTTCATATATATATTTCAATACATGTTTGTTTGTCTAGTGAGTCTGTCTTAGTTGACTCATAAAATAGCTAGGCACATTCACTGCATGGTATGAACCAAGTCTAATGTTAACCAGATAAATTAGTGATCCAATCGATTGTGGATCAGTCTCTTTTGAGTCATCATCAATCCATCAAGATGGATTTTTAATTTTGTCATACTGAACTTCTTTAATATTTTCACTGAATATTTCCTTGATTCGGGGAAATCTTATCGGTTATCTGTCATACTTCTTTGTCCCAAGAAGTAGTGCATCATACTCAATGCTTTTCTGAATAAGTCATCATGATCATGCTCTTGTCACCAACACTATAATGATATAGGTTTGGATCAGTAATACTCTTACTGAAATCCAATCTCAACAAGAATCAATCTATCTGATATAGCTTCCAACTCATCGATGGTAATACGGATGGAAGTGTATCGGGTTCACTTGGTCAAATGTCTCATCATAGACAACTTATTTTGTTTATGATAAGCCTCTTACTATAGATCATGTTTTGTATTTCTCGACACTTCCATCAGCTGCATGCTTGATCTTATGGATCCACTTGGAAGTTATCACGGACTTCCCTTTCTGGTCCCTAAATAATATATTATCCATCATTCTTTAAAAAGATATCGGTATTCTTTTGTTATGGCATCTTGTCATACTGGTTCTCTTGCTGCTTCTCAAGGACAAGGAGTCTCAGTATCAAGGAAGTAGATCATGACTTTAGACTTCATTATGGTGAAGAATTTTGTTCTGCACATATACTGTGTCATGCATGATTTTGTCCATGACATCTTAGTAGGATTCTTATCATGCATCATTGGTTGTCTCAAATATGGTTCTATTCTTCATTTTTCTCAAATATATTTGACTTTATTTGAGACAAGTGACTCCCTCTTAAGTATAAGTGTCTTCTTTTGTTCTTTGTAAGATGAACAAGTTCAATATAATTTGGACTTATCTACTGGGGATAATGGTTCAAGTCTTAGAGAGTTCTTGTACTAGGAACAACCTCCTTCATTAAAAAAAAAGCAATCAACTATAAAATTAGGGATCAAAAGATTTACCTAGTTGTTGTCATGCCTTTTAGAGGAAATATGTCTCCTCTATTTTCTCTTCATTCTTTTGAGGTGGATCTGGGTCAATGTCTGTGGTGGAAGCATATTGTCTTCCCTTCTTCCTGGTTGGACGGTTTCTTGCAATGTGTCCATACTTGTCACATCCAAAGCACTGAATTTTTGAAGCATCTCTTCTTTGATAGTCTGGATTAGATGAATACTTTTCATCTTATAAATTTTTCCTGAAAATTCTTTTGAATTTTCCTCCCTTCTTTGTATGAAGTGCAAGAGCATGATTTTCTTCTGAGGAATATTCCACTACTCTATTTCTGATTCTAAGTTATTCTTGATTGCAGTCTCTCCATAGACATTCAAAGGTTGGTAGAGATTCTCTTCCACTGATACTCTGAATAAAGGACTCCCATGATTTTGGAAGATTCTGGAGAGTGGTTAAGACGATTTCTCTATCAGACATTATTTCCCCAATGGTCTCTAATTTTTATTTAATCTCTGATAACTTCATAAAGAAGAGTGCAATTTTGTCTTCCTTCGTCATCTTGGTACTTTGAAGTTGTCTCTTTAAGGTAAGAGCTTTGAGAGTGTTGTCACTTTCAAACATTCCTTTTAAAGTTTTATACATGTCATAGGTTGTCTTGAGATTGGAAATACAGGGTAAGAGGTGATCTCTTACTATGTAGATGATTATTTTTCTTGCTTTGACATCTTCTTATTTTCTTATTTTCTTCTCTACATATGTAGTTCTGTCTGGTAGGATTTTAGTTGTTACATCCAAGAGGTCATCTTCTTCAAGAGTGACTAGAATCTTAGATTTTCAGGGACTGAAGTTGCTTTCTTCATCAAGCCTATCTTCTACTAAGGTTATGTTCTTCATTTGATTTATTTCTTCAACTCCTTGCTCACTAGATTTTGAGAACCTAATGATTAGTTTAGATTTTCAATCTTGGATTATATTGGACTTATGACAGCCAATAATGTTTCTTCAGAAAAACAGTTCTGCAGGAAATTTCGACACCCTAGAAACCATAGGGCCAAAAATCAAAACTTCTTGGAATTTCGTTATGAGAGACTTTGGAGATGCGCTGGAAGAGGTTGTACTCTTCTATGTCAAAAGTAGCCCCAACGTCTAGATATTAAGGGTTGAAACTTCACTTAAAAGGGGGTCATATGGATTTTATGTAAACCCTAGGAGTGTCGTACAGTTCTGCAGAAGAGGAGAGATGGCTACTAAAGGTTTGTAGCTTTTGAAATGGGTTCTTTCAAGACCTATGCTCTGATACCATGTTGATTTTTCATAAGCATTAGGTTAAGCATGAAGTTCATTCCATTTTATCATTTAACCATAACCATAAATGCAGCAGCAACCAAGATCACAAGAAGAAGCACCATGCACAAGAACACAAAATGTATCATGGGAAACCCTTCTCAGCAAGGGAAGAAAACCCAGCCAAATCCTTTTCTATAATATTCAAGAGAAATACCTTTACCACCAGGAAGGACCTAGCACACAAGAGGGTTCTCAAACCCTAGAACTCCAGTGCCCAAGAGAGGTGCACACCTTTTTCCAAAGAGGTGTACTTGCTGAAATTTTGAAACTTTCTTATCTGATATGATTCCACAATGGGGAATCATGTCTTACTTATATTAGACTTTGGCCAATCAACAAAGGCACCTATTTGTCTCAACAAGGCCGACCTCTCTACGTCACTTTAATATAATTTATTATTATTATATTATTATTATTATTATTATTATTATTATTATTATTATTAGCAATAATAATTATCTTTTACATTTATTATTTATCACATTAAGGTGTGGCCAACCTGTACCCTTTATATAACAATTAGGGTTTCAGGCAGGTCTGACTCTTGAACAACATATAGTAAACGATCTGATACACCCACTAGGGGCACATCCATGGGGTTATCATAGTTATAGCTCACTGCATTACACAGAAGAGCCAGATCTACATATGTTCACCTGTGCTCATCCATAGACACATCCACTCTATAGATCTCTATTCCCATTGCCTCACATAGGAGAATCATCTAGAGTTTTCTCGTCAACTATGTTGCTCAGAGGAGGCCATCACATCATCTTCATTTATGTTCCCATGACGATGTGCCTAATACTTTTGGGATTTCACACGTTCACCTCATGCTCAACCACAAGCACATCCAACTCATCAAATCACTTTTCCTA
Organism: Picea engelmannii; assembly: GCA_009831015.1. Lineage (NCBI taxonomy): Eukaryota > Viridiplantae > Streptophyta > Pinopsida > Pinales > Pinaceae > Picea > Picea engelmannii. The sequence goes on from ML808818.1 coordinate 25,896, forward strand.
CTGGATAATCATTTGGAGTTATTCTCACTCACGTCATGGAAGAGGTCATCTCTACGTTCCTAGCTCTGTCCTAGGTAGGAACCACGAACCCTTTTTAGCATCTTTCTCTCAGGTTTGTAAGCTAAGAGAAAGGCTTCACATAGCTTCAATGATCCACACCTCACAGGTTTGTAAGCTGGAGAATGTCTCACATAGCTGCATTCATCAACAGTGTAGTCCAGAAATACTTATGGCATATAAATGTACAACTGTCTATATTTATGAATTTTTTTAGCTTATGGTGGTCTAGTTGTCTGCTACTGTGGTCTTGTTTATCATGACACATATATGACACGTTTCATCCATGGAAGACCTATTTATGACATATAAATGTACAACTGTCTATAGATATGTCTTTTTTTAGCTTATGGTGGTCTAGTAATTTACATCATTTTGAACTTTTTTCCATGTAGTAGTTTAAAGTTTTTTCATGAAATAATTTTATGATTTATAATTTTTTATTTTTTAAAATAGTTTTTAATTTTTTTTATATATGTGTGTCTATTAATTTGGCAGTTGGAGTGGTTGGGAAAAATATTGTTAACCACCTCCCCTAATTTCCAATTCCATAAGTGATGAGTTTGAATTCTTAAACGAGTGTATTGTGAAGTGGCTTGATACCATTAATCTCAACTCTAACTGTATTGTGTAGATTGCCATGGAATAAAAGGCCACTTCTCACTATATTATATCGATCGTGGAATAAAGTCTTGATGGAGCGTTTCCCAATCTATGATCACCTTGTTCACAACCCTCCAAATATCTTTTCCAACGCTCTCATTCTCTCCCATATGAAAAGAACACGATAACATGAGGGTGTTATCACAGTACGGCTTCGAGATTCAACTACTACGTGAATTCGTGTATTATGGCACTGTTAAAAAAAAAACTTTATAGGAGACCCCCATTACTTTTGTTGAAAATTGTTATTTTAAATTAAGTTTTTTTCTTTTTTAGAAAAGGAATTATTATCCTTTAAAAAAAAAATATTAATGTGAAATAAAAGTTTAATATAAAATATGTTATCGTAATTAAATAACATGTTAGATTATATAGATAATATCTAAAAACAATATAAATAACAAAAGATATATGACACCATAAACAATGTTAGTAGTGGAATGAGGAGGAAGACAACACATTAGCGGAGAAACTAACTCCCCAAACCCAACTTTTATAATGATAAAGATTTTTGTATAAGTAATGTTTAAAAACTATCTCTATCTCAACTTTTATAATGATAAAGATTTTTGTGTAAGTAATGTTTAAAAACTATCTCTATCTCATTATTATTATTATGTATATGGGCTTATTTACAACTCATTAACCCAACTTTCATGTTAATATAAAATTTAGAAGATGAATATTAATATGCAATAGAATCCTAATATAGGGACATGTCATTTTAGCAAGATATAACATAATATTATATTAAATAACAACCACAAGTCAAATAGTCTAAGGGGTTAGCTCAAGTAATTGTCACCAATATTGTTGAGCATTTGGTTGGTTATGTGTTGACGGGTGTTTTGTTTGGTCTCCCAAGTCAAGGCACACTAGTATACATCAATTGATTTACTAGGGTTTTCATCCACAAATGTGGAGAAGCATCCATTGGGTTTCCCCACAAATGTTTCCCTAGAAACAAAAAACCAACCACAAGTTGAAAATGAACTATAAGGCATGATGCCACAACTATTAATGATGTCAATACAAGAGTGAGGGAGCATGTTATCACATAAAGACAAGGGCTTGTACACCAAAGACAAGTTTGGAATTCGCAAATCTTTTGGTGCAAGTAATGTTGCGCAAAACATCTCCATCTCACTATTGTTATATAATATGTGAGATTATTCGCAACACAGACACACAAGTTAGAACTGCCTCTAGTGCAATTAAGCTTCTTTAGGTGATACATTACTTTTTATAACAATTTTGGATGTACTTAAATTATTCATATTGATATTGTAATTCAATCAAATTATGATGGCTTGCTTTATTTTGGATATAAGTTTAAAGTTTGTTCTCACTAGTCAAGGATGGAGACAAGTATCTCACACACACACATGATCAATTGTTTGTATCTTGCTTTTTCACTAATGAAATACGGGTATAAATTCTTTAAATAACAAAATGGAATAATAAATGGGACCAAAGATTGTTAATGCAATGTTTTTATTCTTGTATTTTAGATAAATATGTAAAAAAAATCAGGGATCTACCTTACTAAATATGTTATGGGATATTTGGTTATCAAGAAATAAAATGATTTTTCAAGGCATGGAGTTGAATCCAACCCAAGTGCCTCATAAAATAAGGAGTTCTTGTGATGGGATTGTGACTTCTTCAAAAGAAAAACTTGTCATAAATTTAATTTAACTTGATATTGACTATGAACAGGCTTGGGGGGTTTTCAATGGAGCCTGCCAAGGTATTCCAGGTCTTCGTGGGGAAAGTTTTATTCTCTTAATTAATTAGTCACATCATTTCAAGCTCAAGTTAGCTACTGGATCAATTGTAATACCCCTAGGAAAAACCCCAATTGTGCATATAAATATGAATGAACATATAGGCTGGTGAGCTAGGATATTTTAGACCAGAGTGCATGTGTGGTTATTAGGTTGGGGGCCAGATGCTAAATGGCCAGGGAGCCATCATTTCAATATGTAATAACATGCAAATATTATTGAAAACACATAACTGCTACAGAGTGACCATGTAAAAGAGTATGGGGGGATAAACTCCACTAGATAGGGAAAGGGGTCTAAGAGTTAGAAAAAGGGGGATAAGATAAGAGGCTTAATCCCAAAGGAATACTATATTAATGTTCCTTTAATATTCCTTAAAGGACAATGCATGGATATTTATTTTACACTAAGTTCTAAGAAGGGGAGACAAGTGAGGGTCACGTGGGCCCAAGATAGTTCCCAACATGATGAATGTCAAGTTAAAAACATTTTTCATGTTAAAAACATGCATACATGTAGTTTGGACTTAGTTCATTTCCATTAATTCTAAGAGGATCATGCTTCCACTCACGTAGTTGTGATTCGTACCCGATTGTACTAGACTGTAACTGGAACTTATACCTATACCTGGTTAGATCAAGATTTGGATTGAAGAAGTGGGTTGCCATGCCTGTAGGATTGAAGAAGTGGGTTTTCAACCCTATATGACTGAAGAGGTGGGTTTTTAGGCCCGTGAGAATTCTCTCCAAGTGAGAGAATTACTGGGAGTTGATTTTCCAAGGAGCCAAACTATAGGTACAAACTCAGAGACTTCATGTTTGGCCTATTCTTGAAGCCTCGAAAGGGAATTGTAGCATTCAAAGGATTGTTGAGCAGATAAGGGGTGCACTTCCTGGGGTGGGACAGACATGTGCAAAATGAGAGATTGTAGGATATTATTTTGAGTTGGCACCTATGACTAATTTTTTTTGTTGTCTGAGACATCTTAGTCAGGTTAAGAATCCTTTACCCAGGTGGAGTTTAGTCCCAGCTTGAGGGTGACCCACTGCTGAGAGTTATGAGCAGTGTAGTCTAAGGCTTGGAGGATCATGGAAGGTCTGCACGCAGTTGGTGTTATTTCATGAGATAAGTGAATTTCATGAGATTATTTTATTTATTGTGTATAATAATGGGTTTTCTGTTATGAAATTTATGTTATACTTGTGTTTATAAATTATTATTTTTATTCTTCTTAACTCTGTTCATATGCAGAACATAACTGTAATATACCCCAAATTTACCCATAAAAAAAATTAATAATTAGGGTCATTAGAATTATTTAAATGCTTTCAATACTTCTCAAACATTTCCTCGCTATAACTATAAGGTGAATTTATTACTTCTTTTACTTTTCACCATTTACACTTACCAATTCCTTGAACAAATGTAAATGAAACACTCTATCTCAATCCTATTCTCAAGGAAGGTGGAATGTAGCTTAATTACTTAAACAAATATATGTGTGTGTGTGTGTGTATTCACCATAGAATATTTTATTCTAATCACAGAAATTATATGCATACTATGGAAACACATCAATGCATATAATGACCCTAGTCCAAATGTATTGATTCCTCCCTCGGTCGTATGTGAAAGGTATTTAATGAACGAGTTATTAATCACACGACATTCAATAGGGGAAAGTGTTAAAACTCAGAAAAGTTGTGACTAGACGGTTGGTACATGCTGCTCGTTCCTGGTTATTTACCATTCTCATTAAAACTAAACCTGGCACAAGGGCTAACGGAATCTGACAGTAAGAGTAGAAATCTAACTAAGATGAAAGAAAAGGCTAAACTATAGCCTAAACTAACTGTCATTACAATTGCCATAAATCTGAGGCGAGGTCGGCATAGATACGACTGTCATGGCTTAAATGAACCCTACCAAGATATTTATGGCGTTCTGTAACGCACTTCCTTGGTACCATCGTTTGTTTATTGTACCCATTGTAATTCCGCCACCTTTCCCTAATCACATGGCCTAGGTACAACTCGTCACTAACTGCATTGAAATAATCTACGAAGGGTTTCTTAAGGCTATTGTTTCACCCTTCACCTTGGCTCTGTGTACTTTGCAAACCCGTTACATTGTTAACCCTGTTACTATTCTTCTTGGTGGTGTGGCCAGCATCTGTGAAGTTGGACTCTCTCTAGTGGAGGGAAACTTTTAGAGGACCATACTCGTCGAAAACCACCTTAAGCGAGGTAAGAACCTTTTGGTCATCTCTTTTTTTTTATCCGAACTCTCTGTGTTATGAAAAAAAGTTACTGGGTATATCAGTCCCTTCGAAAATTTCTGTTAGCATGACTAGACTGTATTCCGCAGTCTGGTATATAGTTTTAGGCGATGGAATTATACCCAGAAGTTCTTAGGGTTTTTCCTTGGCTTCACCCTTACCCTCTGTATCAGTTTTTCTAGGAACCCTTCTGCTCTGCGACAGACGTTTCCTCTGTACAAAACCCGTAGACAGTTTTGGGATGAAAGTGTCAATGGGAGCAAGGATGTCCACTTCACTAGTTCGGTCATAAGTGTAATGACGACTTACTGTATGTCTTCATTACTTTCTCTGAGTTCTTAGTGTTTACGCACCCCGATGTAGATGAGAGTCCTTTATTTGAGCCTTTCGGAGATCCTGCTGCTTTGGTATAACTCCTTATCTATTCGTGGTTTTGACTGTATACTTCATGGATTTTCTTAGGTTTTCTACCCTAGCTAAGAACTGGGTTTTTACCTGTGTGGAAGGGGGTTTCCCTTACGTGGCGTAAATTTATGATTTGTGTGCCTTTGAGCTCTTTATTTACAATTATGAAGATATCGTGTAGCTATGTACTTTGTTTAAATAAGTCTATTGATTCTTCGATCTCTTAATTCCCTGAGGATACATAATTCAGTGCTTTCTAGGGTTTCGATTCATTTTAGAGGTGGCGCGGCACGTTTTGTTTCGTAACCTTGTCCACTGTAAGCATAGAGTGCTTTCTTTCCTGGGTATATGCCGATAACACTCAACCTGTAACACTCTCATCGTATTTCAACCAATTACACAGTAAAAGGGTTTAGGAATCATGAGATAGTTCTACGCGGATACAATGAGTCTCGTAAACACCTTACCCATGATACGTTTAAAAGAATCGTCCCCTCCAGATCTGTGAGTATGGTTTTAACAACAATTACTCTACTTACTCTACAATGCATTTAAACAAGTGTGGATACAGTTTAAGACTCTCGTCGTGTATCTTTATTTTGGAGCCTTGGATATAACCAAGGAGTTACCATCGCCTATTGTTTTGCAGATTTGGATGTCTATCTATTTCTCTTTATTTAATTCGCATCAAGGAAAGGAACTCAAATTTGTCCAGGACTTTGTCCGCGATTGCATTTTATTTATTTTCCAAGATGGTTTTGATTAATTGTAAGAATAAAATCATAACCTTATTCTGTGACCAATCGGGCAACCCTGTAGGTCACATTTTATACTATATATTCTTTATTATTCTTGTTTTTAGGATGTTACTTATTTACTCTGTTTCTGAAATGATTGATTAAAGTTTGATTGTTATAATCTAATGATGGGACCCATGCTTAACTGCAAGGGTACCCATCAGGAAATCCTTGGCCCACTCCACCCCTTCGGGTCTATGGATGACTTTCTCATTGATGCAAAGAAGAAAGATAACATGTGCTCCCATAACCGCAAGATAAGTGCAGTCTTTACATTCATCTGCGTTATTTATTTTTGTAACCATTTTGCCCTGGTAATTATTCTACATTCCATATTTGAATTTTGTTTACTTCCAACTTAACACTAATTATATTCTTCTTGATATCCTTATAGGTCTACTCGCATTCGAAGTCTCTGGATTCCAGGACATCTTCCTGTGCAAAAGGTACTCGGGTTCCATTTTACAGCACTCTTAAAATATTAACCCAGGTTCTATTGAATGAAACGGTTATGTCCTAGAATACAATTATCGTGGGAATTTATACCAGACCCCTATAACAGTGGGTTATTTGTATATTCAATTTGTGTTATGTAGAGTTGAAGCCTCATTTAAGTATCGGTCTGACTCTGGGATATGAAACATGTTTTTATGTATTTACAATACCAAATATTTTCCTCTGCGTTATTGTAATGAAATGGGACTATAATTATTTGCTCCAATGTATAGCCACTCTAAATGGAAAATTCAAATCTCAAGTTATGTAAGAGTTAATCATTAGTTTATGTGTATTAGATATTTTATAACCTAGGACCCTGTATCGGTAGAAAAATGTATTCATATATGAAATTCTATTTTATACCCCTTCTGGGTCTACTTTGATATTTATAAAAAACCGAACGTCCTTTAGTTATTTATATAGTTGTGCATATTCCAATCCACAGAAATATGCATACACATATATGTTTATATGTTTCCAGAATTTATGTCTAGTACTTTCACAGTTAAATATTACTTGAATCTGATCATCTATATGTCTGTGTTCACATGGTTGGTAGAGGATAAAATAACCCTAAAAAGATTCTATTTTATTTACTTATAGACATACCCCATGTACCCATCGTAACCAACACACAGTAGCTCTATTTCTTCATTTATTAACAAAATAAATATGTTCCTATAACAACTAACACATAGTAGCTTATTACTTCATTCATTAACAAAATGAATATGTTCCTATAGCAGGTAACACACAGTAGTCTTATTACTCAATTCATTAACAAAATAAATCCATTCCTACAACAGATAACAGTAGTTTTATTACTTCATTCATCAACAAAATCAAACCTCCAGGGATTCATCCTATAATTCGGTTTATCCCACTTAGCCATTATCTAACAAAGACAATTCATATCATTCTACTAATCATAACTAGATGCATTCTATCAGCTATAAAGCCATAGGACATCCATCTAGGAATAAGAAAAGAATGTATATTACCAGTTATTTATTCAACATAAATTCAACCAGGGAAGAGTAGATGAACATATATGAACAAGTGTTGAAACAACAAAGGGAACAGCCAAGTTCCTCCCAACCATAGAACAGAACAACCAATCTACTTGCTTCGTTCACCCCCTATCTTGACCATGAATCCATGAGGGCAAACTCTAGAACTCCTCCTTAGCTACAATCCTTCTTCAGTTTCAGAAAAAGTTTCTCCTTGCCTCACACTCAAAAAGAAGTGCTTATAACAGCAAGTGATATTCATCTTTTCCCCAGCATACTAGGCAGCGTCCTACCTCCTCCCATATGTTATATATGCAAAAGCATCTTGTGCCTAATTCTTTTCCCTCTTGGGAATTTTTGCAGCTTTACAAATCCCTGATTTTCAAGGGCTGCCAATGGCCAAATTCTTGATTTGCCACTTGTAACATTCATCCCTGAGGTAGTTCCAACATGTTCCCCACTGATGGAGTCATGATCAGTTGATTTCAACCTGGTTGTTCCATTTGTCTATAAGAAATAAATATAAAAAATATTTGTTTTCTTATAAGTGTCATAGTCAAAGAGTTGGTTGGGCAAATCAAATCTTTTCCCAACAGCCAAAAAAAAAATTACAATTAACAAAATTCAAAATTCGGAATTGCCATAAATGGCAATAATTTTCCAATTTTGAATTTACCAAAAACGGAAATAATTCCTAATTATTTTTCAGACTTCAATAATAATTTATTTTTGGGGATGTTACGATAACAGTAAAAAATAATGGTATCAGAATTCATAATGTTGATGTGGCATTTCCTAGTGGGGAGTTGAGGATGTCACAATCTGGTATCATAGTTGATAATGAGAGAGTTTTTGCATGATGTGGTCCATTTTAGGTGGTTGGGTATGTTACAAAGTGGTATTAGAGCTCTAGTTTTCGACATTGAGCCTAGATGGGCCAATTAGTGGAACACAGAAGTGAAAATTACAGACTATGGAGAAAAACTATTTGACGAAATTCTGGAAAAAGGATGTCTGGAATTATTTTGTTGAAATTACGGAAGTGAGATTGAGAGAAATTTAGTGGGTAATGTGAATAATTGAGCCCCTTTGAAAAACAATTAAACATAAGCAAATCGAAAATTTTTGGATATATTTATGTACAATGACATTGACATGGTGTGGAGGCCACGTGTCAGCTGACATGGTAGAAGAAAGACATATGATACCAAGGAGGCAAGTACATGTTGGACAAGATTACAGTTGGAAGGTATGATGTGGATCCACGTGGCAGGCTAAGTGTCATTTCAACGAAACTGCGGTAAGATCTTGGAAAATGGTTAAGTGTTGAGACTTTTCGGACGTACTTATGAAATAAGGTTAGAAGATTATGAGTCTACAAGTCCATGAGTCCACAAATATGGAAAAATGGCTAAGTGTTTGGATTTCTTGGACAAACTTAAACAAGATTATGAGTCCACAAGTCTGTGAGTCCATAAAGATGGAAAAATGACTAAGAATTGGGATTTCTCAGATAGACATACACAAGATTATGAGTTTGCAAATCTGTGAGTCCGCAAATATGGAAAAATGACTAAGTATTGGGATTTCTCGGATAGACTTACACAAGATTATGATTCTGCAATTCCCTGAATCCACAAATATGGAAAAATGACTAAGTGTTGGGATGTATTGGACAAACTTACACAATAGTATGAGTCTGCAAGTTTGTGAGTCCAAAAAGATGGAAAAATGACTAAGTATTGGGATTTATTAGACAGACTTATATAATATTATGAGTTCGCAATTCTGCGAGTCCACAAAGATGGAAAAATGACTAAGTATTGGGATTTCTCGAATAGACTCACACAATATTATGAGTCTGCAATTCCGCGAGTTCGCAAAGATGGAAAAATGACTAAGTGTTGGGATTTCTCTAATACACTTACACAATATTATGACTCTTCAAGTTCGTGAGTCCACAAAGATGGAAAAATGACTAAGTGTTGGGATTTCTCGGACAAACTTACAAAAGATTATGATTCTGCAAGTCTACGAGTCCGCAAAGATGGAAAAATGACTAAGCATTGGGATTTCTCGAACAGAATTACACAATATTATGAGTCTGCAATTACGTGAGTCCGCAAAGATGGAAAAATGATTAAGTGTTGATGGTGGGTTCATGGAAGGGTTTTGGACTGAAGAGTCTAAATAACCACCCAGAAAATTGATCTGGGCAATTAATGTCATGAGGAATCATAATAAAGGATTAAGATGCATTATTTGAACAAAATTGCACACAAGTTTTCATGATATTTTTGTAGAGTTAACGGAATTTATATTTTTTGGATTACTGAGAGGGGGGGTGAATCATTAATGAGCAATTTATACCACTTATTAATCCTTTTAACCACAATGTATATTCCTTTAACTTATTAAACATTGTTCATCAATTCATCATTAATATGTTATTACATCATATAACATTAACATCCATCATTGCATAATAAACAATAATAGATACATCCACACAATGCACAGTAAATCAGTATTTTACATGTAAACCTAATGCAGGAGAAAACCATGAAATGTTCTTCTTATATGTCTTTAAGAATTGCATTCAAGGAAGCACCAACTTCCAATTTCCAGCTGCAATTGGAAGGAGGCTCTAACCCCCTATTTTTGGGATACAACCTGAGGGAAGCTTCAACTCCTCAATTCTATGGCTACAACCATAGAGAGGCTACAACCACTTATCATTTCCCCATCCTCCTGCCCTAAAATATAAGTGGAAAGGCAAAACCATTGACACATTGTCACTATGAGATATACCACTTTAAACATGTACCAACCTGTACCAAAAACCTGTAACCAACATGTTCCACTAACCTATAACCAACCTGTACTTATAATCATCCTATAGCAACAAAACTAATAGGTACACGACTGATCCAGGTGGATATTGGTGGCCACCCACTTGTTCCATATTCCAATTTGCTCATCTCGACAATTTTCAGTTTAGCACATTTCTCTGTAATGGGGGCATTTCTTTTTAATTGTGGGTTCTACATTTACAGGGCTATCTTGAATCCCTACAAAACATCCAAGTGGATATTGGTGGCCTCCCACCTATTCCAATTAGATTGTTTTCGAATTTTTCATGTCAGTACATCTTTTTGTACTTCAAGGGTTGTTTTGGGGCTCTAAACAATGTTTTCTTGGCTTGCCACATTCAAATTGTAGACAGAGTCAGAGTTTGATGGCATAATATGTATATCTCAAAAATACCTTTCCAATGAGCTATCATGCGCCGAAAATGGAAATTGTATGCAAAATTTATGACCCCAAGAAGCTAATGTACTAACTTACCCCAACGGGGCCCACATGACTTTTGGCGTTTCATCTCCTAGGGTTAGGTTTTTGGATGTCTAGGGTTTTGGAATTCATGTTTATCATAAAAATTACTTTAGAGCCTCATTATAACCACCTTCTTGTGCATGAGTGTAGTCGCCACATCTCTTCTCAAAGATAAATCTTCCACCATTCTAGCGAGTAACTTTGTATTTTTACAGTCTCTTTACAATTCTTTCATTAATAGAAATCATGTATTGACGCATTTCTCCATTGCTGGAAAATTTCATGAGTGTTTCATTGTAATATATCTACTTTCATTGTGTTCCGAAAATAATCCAGATTAGTGGTATCATAGCAGGCTAATCTTAATTTTTTTTCAACACACGTCCCTGACAAGGTTTGAGTATAGGCAGTTGTGATCTGGATTATTTTCGACACGAAATGAGAGCGGAGATATAATAAATAAATGCATAGAGATATCACAGATATTCAATAATATAACAGAAATGTATCATAGATGCAACCATAAACACATATATACAATAATACACAATTTCTATTAATGAAATAAATGTACAGAGACTGTAAAAATACAGAGTGAAAGACTCGCTAGAATGGTGGTAGCTTATATATGAGAATAGATGTGACGGCTACTTGCATTCATAAGAATATGATTACAATGAGGCTCGGAAGGCCTTTTTACAATAAACAGGAATGTCAAATAGACATCGAAAAACCTAACCCTATGAGATGAAGCGCCAAAAGTCATGTGGGACCCATTTGGGTAAGTTAGTACATCAACTTCCCAGGGTCGTAACTTTTGCATACGATATTTGTTTTAGGCGTATGATATCCCATTATAAAGGTATCATCAAGGAGATTCATTTTGGGGGCTCAATCATGCCTTCAACTATCATTGAGAAGATTTATCCAAAATATTAAATTGCCAAAATTGCCAGAAAATTGTTTTGAGCTATTTGGAAAAGGTGGGTGGCCACCGATATCCACCTGGATCAATCCTCCCTCCTTAGGAAGAAATGGTCTCCATTGCGTTGAGTTCTCAATGGAGAGGGAAAAGAATTTGTTGAATCTACATCTTGGTGAGCTTCTTGCCTTGTTGGAGACATCGCGCTGCTTAGTTTGTGGAAGTTTGGCATGAACCTATTGAGGCTGAGGTTGTTCAACAAGTCAAGCTACATGAGAGGAAGGTGTGCGGAATGAATATTTGTGCTTTGCTACAACCTTGTGAAACTGCTTCTATTGGATAGAAAGTGCTTGGGGAGAGACTCTAGCGGTTGCAGTGTCCTTTTGTTCCCCTTTTGAACAGATTGTGAAGAAGCTAAATTTTGCAGTATGAGATACTACCTTGCAGCATTGTTTAGGTGGAACAATAGTCAGAACTACCTCTGGTATTCTGTAGAGATGACCCCCCAAAGTGACAATGACACTACAGGGCCGAGACTCATAAATATCATGGTGCTTCTACATATATGGTTGGCCCAAGAGAACATCACAGACATCCAATGGGGAAACATCACATAATACCTCATCCTTGAAGGGTTGGATGTCGTATGACAATCGACATTGTTGGATGACATGGGAATCTCGTCCTCGGCGAAGCCACCCGATGTTGTATGGTTACGAGTGTGGTGTTGCTGACAATTCCAACGATTTGATGACCTCTTCTGAGATGAGGTTCTTCTGGCTTCCGCTATAAACAATAAAATGTAGTAGGGTCCCCTTCACCCACATCTGTGAATGAAAAAGGTGCTCCCCCTCTCCAGGATCTGTTGGTTCTTCTGGTTGAATTGTTGTGGTCACGACAATAGCAGTGGGGTCTGCGTCGATGATCTGTCTTTTACCAATATTTTTTGAATGAAACTCTGAATTAGGTTTTGGCTCCTTGTCTTTGATCTCAGCCACTAATGATTGTTTTGAGTGACATTCATCGGTGTTGTTCTAGGGCCTTTTGTGGAAATCACACCATTTTTCGGTGTCCTTCTTCTTCTTCCTGTGACCCTTCTTTTCCTGTGCATTAGACTGGTTTTCATGAAGTTGTTTATTAGGGCCATCTTTATCATACTTTGGTTTTTGCGGATTTGTAGACCCAAACTCCTATTTGTTCTGGTGCTTAAATTTCTGCTCGATTTTAACAGCATATCGATAAGCAGAACCAAGTGATGAGATGTCCAAAAAATCCATTTCAATTTGGATGTATTTGCGTAGAGCCCCACGGTATTTTAGAACCAAATGTCATTCAAAGTGTTTGATACCCATCTTGGTGTGCAAGGTATGGAAGGTATTGGTGAAAATTCTTGGCCCTTCTCTTTCCACAGTGTGGTCCATCTCATGTACTGGTCATCATAGTTTCCAATAAGGTAATATTGTTCCTTTACCGCATCCACAAAAAAATCTCAAGTGGGCTCGACCCCATATATTCCAGATTACTCTATGAAACTCTGCTCCCAGTAAGTTTCCCACTAATGTTTGACATGGGGGAGAGCCTTAAGGAGAACGAAGATGATCTTTTCTCTATCAAAAAAATTGTGAATAGAGAAATAACCTTTTAATATATTTAACCATTTATCTAGGGCATCCGCATCTATCTGACCTTCAAATATAGGAATATCAAAATCGACCTATACCTTAAAAGGTGAGGTGCCTCCAAAGTAGTCACTTGATGAAGATGAGCCTGATGCTATTGGGAGGCATTAAAGGATGTGGGAAAAATTCTCCATCATTTCGTCCCTCTGTCGCGTGAGAGCTTGCTCAAGCAACAAATTGATAGGATCGTCTACTCCGTCATTTTTCTTTTCTTCCTCCATGGAGGGTTTCTTGGGCGTGTGAGAGAGATTGTATTCAAGAGAGACAAGCTCGGGACCCAAATTTATATACTTGGACCTCGTCAGAGACATGCACTAAAAAAATGATCAAGAACAACCTTCTCTGATACCACTAATCCAGATTATTTTCAACACGAAATGATAGTGGAGATATAATAAATAAATGCACAGAGATATCGCAGATATTCAATAATATAACATAAATGTATCAGATATGCAACCATAAACACAGATATACAGTAATACAATATTTCTATTAATAAAATAAATGTACAGAGATTGTAAAAATACAGAATGAAAGACTCGCTAGAATGGTGGAAACTTATCTCTGGGAAGAGATGTGACGGCTACTCGCATTCGCAAGAAGATGGTTACAATGAGGCTCTGAAGGAATTTTTACAATAAACAAGAATGTCAAAAACTATAGACATCCAAAAACCTAACCCTAGGAGATGAAGCGCCAAAAGTCATGCGGGCCTCGTTTGGGTAAGTTAGTACATCAACTTCCCGGGGTTGTAACTTTTGCATACGATCTCTGTTTTAGGCGAATGATAGTCCGTTGGAAAGGTATTGTCGAGGAGATTAATTTTGGAGGCTCAATAATTATTTCAGATATGATTGAGAATATTGATCCTGAATAACATTCATTTAGTCCGTCAAAATGGCCCCGAAAGTTAAAACTACTAAAAATAGTAAATTGCCAAAATTTCCAGAAAATTGTTTTGAACTAGTTGGAAAAGGTGGGTGGCCACTGATATCTACATAGATCAATTTGGGTCTCTATCTTGTCTCTCTTGATTAAAATAACTATCGCACGCCCAAGAAACCCTCGATGCCAGCAGAANAAAGTGGATCAAAAGATTCTATTAACCTGTTGCTTGGGAAATCTCTTGTAGGACAAAGGGATGAAATGATGAATAGTTTTGCATGCATCCTTCAACATGTGTCGATAAAAATAGGTTCATTTTCATCAATTTTTCATTTTGGACAAACCTCTCCCTTCAACGTATAATTTATTTTTTATATTCCCATATTTGAAGGTCAGATAGATGGAGATGCCTTAGAAAAATGGTTAAATCTATTAGAATTGTATTTCTCTATTCAAAAAAATTCTGATAGGGAAAATATCACCTTCGCACTCCTCTATTTTCTCCTCCATGTCAAACATTGGTGGGAAACTTACTGCGAGAAAATTTCCACAAAGGAATCTGAAATATATGGGGTCGAGCCCACTTGGGATTTTTTTTTGGATGCGGTCAAGGAACAATACTACCCTGTTGATAAGTATGAAGAAAAGTACAAGATATGGACCGCACTACGGAAAGAGAAGATCCAAACAATGCCAAAGTTCACAAATATTTTACATACCTTGCACACCAAGCTAGGTATCAAAGACTCTGAACAACATCTAGCTCTAAAATATCGTGGGGCTCTGCAAAGCTACATCCAAACCGAAATGGATTTCCTAAACATATCATCATTGGGGGATGCCTATCGATATGTTTTCAAAATCAAGAAGAAATTTAGGCATCAGAACAAATGGGAATTCAGGTATGCAAAACTGCAACAACCAAAGCATGGTAAAGAATGCCCTAACCAACAGACTCTATACAACTAGTTCAGTGCACAGGACAAGAAGGGTAAAGGAAAGATGAAGAATGACACTGGGAAGTGGTGTGAATTCCACAAAATTCCTTGGCACAACAATGATGAATATCACTCAAAACAGTCATTAGTGGTCGAGGTCAAAGACACGCAGTCGAACCCTGATTTTGAATTTGATCTAGAAAATACTGAAAATAGACATATCATCGACACAGACCCGATTGTGACTGTCGCAACCACAATAACTCAACCAAAAGAACCAATAGATCCTGGAGAAGGGGAGTGCCTCTTCCATTCACATATGTGGGTGAAGGGTAACCCATTACATTTTATTCTTAATAACAATAGCCAGAAGAACCTAATCTCAGCTAAGGTTGTTAAATAGTTGGGGTTGTCAACAACACCACACCCACATCCATAAAACATCAGGTGTCTTCACTAGGAACAAGATCTTCACGTTAGCCAGCAATGTCTCCTATCCTATGCCATCCATCCCTTCAAGGATGAGGTAGAGTGTGATGTTTCCCCTATTGATGCATGTGATGTTGTTTTGGGCCAACCATATATGTGGAAATATCATGTCTTTTATGAGTCTAGACCTCGTAGTGTCATTATTACTCTGAGAGGTCAACTCTATAGGATACCAGAGGTAGTTCCAAATAATGTTCCACCAAAACATTGTTGCAAGGTAATATCCCATACTAAAAACATCATCTGCTTCATAGTATGTTCAAAGGATGCATAAAAGGCCATCCTCAACACCTTCTATCCAGCAAAAACAAATTACTAAAGATAAAGAAGAGATCATTTATTCACCTACATTGGTTCCCACACAATTCCCCATTAATCCCAGATACAACAGGTTTGTGAAACTGATTCAACCCCACCAACAACAAGTTTGTGACAACTTTCCACAGACCAAGTAGCACCACCTCTCCAACAAGGCACGCATCTCACCAAGATTCAGATTCAGAAAATGCTTTCCCCTCTTCTCGAGGCACTCAATACAATTGATACCATTTCTTCCTAAGGGGGTAGGATTGATCCAAGTGTATATTCGTGGCCATGCACCTATTCCATATTCCAACTGGCTCATCTAGACAATTTTCAGTTCAGCACGTTTCTCTGTAATGGGGACATTTAATTGTAATTATGGGTTCTACATTTATGGGGTTGTCTTGAATCCCTAAACAACATCTAGGTGGATATTAATGGTCGCCCACCTATTCCAACTAGCTTATTTTGTAATTTTTCATGTCAGTACATCTTTTTGTACTTCCAGGGCTGTTTTGGGGCTCTAAACAATGTTTTATTGGCTTGTTGAAGTCAAATTGTAGGAGGAGTCAAATTTTGATGGCATAATGCATAGATCTAGAAAATACCTATCCAATGAGCTATCATGTGCCTAAAACGGAGATTGTATGCAAAATTTACGACCCCGGGAAGTCAATGTACTAACTTACTCCAACGGGGCCCACATAACTTTTGGAGTTTCATCTCCTGGGGTTACGTTTTTGGATGTCTAGGGTTTTGGAATTCATGTTTATCATAAAAATTCCTTCAAATTCTTATTGTAATCACCTTCTTTTGAATGAGCATAGCCATCACATCTCTTCTCAGAGATAAATCTGCCACCATTCTAGCGAATCTTGCGCTCTGTATTTTTATAGTCTCTTTACAATTATTTCATTAATAAAAATCATGTATTTTTGTATTTCTCTGTTGCTATCAATTTTCATGAGTATTTCATTATAATATCTCTACTTTCATTTCATTCCAAAAATAATCTAGATCAATGACCTATTTGTTATGCTTCGTGTGTATGTATGCGCCATTTATATACGACAACCTGCATATGTATGCAGCCTATCTATACTACAGCCTATGTATGCCTTCTGAAACTAGGGTTTTCACCTTCCTAAATAACTTTGACCATTTGTTGCCTCTGAAACATGAACCTACAACTTGTCTCAACCTGTACCAATAAACATGTACTATCAACCATGTACATCAATCACTCACACAACTTGTACCATCACAACTTCATAAACTATGCATATCACAATACCTCATAACCAACACCAACACCAACATGTTATTTTACTAATATATCAAGATAACTATGCCACATCATCCATATATCATGTGTCAACAATACTACTAGTAAGTGCCTCTAAACATCTACCAATCATGTATCAACAAGTCAAACTATGATTCATCATGATGTACCAACATCACCATACCATACACCTCATGTATGTGTCATCTCATCAACTATATGTCCCAACATGTATCTCAACCATATACCAAAAACATATACCAATATAACCAACAAAAGTCCTCTTATCTATACATCACACAATCCATGATCCAAATACCATAAATCCTTACATCAAACCATGTGCCAAAACCTCAGTTTTATGTAGCCTCAAGTGTGTACCAATCATATATCAAGACCACTAACAAAATCCTCTCACAATGTACCATAAGATATACCAATAATACTCACACATGTACTAGCCATGTACAACAATAGATCTGTCTCAATCTAACCAACAAATTTACCAGCACTACCCAACGAAAAACCCCCTCAACCATGTACTACGAAATACAAGATATGTCTCAACATTCACCCAAACAAGATGCAACAACAATGAATACTAAACATACCATTGTTGTATTTTGGTAGATCTAGCTCATACAATAAGTGCCATACAACCAACAGTCTCTCTAGGGAAAACCCTCAATCTCCCATAACCATATCTCATGAAGACAACAATATCTAACTAATCATAAGAATGTGACATACATTTTTAATATGTATATAGTTTTGTTGTACATGATTACTATATACTTTCCTGGGAGATTGCTTTCAGACTCTAGATACCTGACATCTTCATATCATAAATATTTCATGGCTTTTCCCAACTGTACGCGACTGTTCCTTCTTCAGCATGTGTATATATGCACTCTGGTCTCCTTCATCCCGCGTATGTACGTGCCTTATTCCACTGTAGCCTGTGTACACCTCAAAAACTAGGGTTTTTTCAATATTTCTGCAACTTTGAAACTTTCGTTGTCAACCCTCCTTTACTACCTCGGACGTGCATAACTTGATGTATCAATGTGTACCTGCAATAGACCTTTCAAAAAATAGATATTCAATGATATTTCAATAGGTAGGGTAGGTGCTAATGGGAGTTCCTTCCTCTCTTATTTATACTCTCCAAGTAGCTTCCTCAAGGGATTACCTTCTAACCAACTTAACCCAACTTCCTTCTTCTAAGGATAACCCACTTCTAACCACTTGTCCACTTACAACCACTTTATCCACAAATAGTAATCTCTCCACTTCTAGTTGCAACTAACTTTATTATTTAATTCATTTCCTTTGCAACCACTTTGACTTATCCATAAATAGTAAACTCACCACTTCTTGTTGCAACTACTTTATTATTTAAATAATTTATTTTTACAACCAATTTGACTACTTTATTATTTAAATAATTTCTCTTTACTCACAACTTCTTGTTGCAACTAACTTTTCTATAATTATTCAATTCATAACTTATTTTCCCTTAACTAAACTTCTTGTTGCAACCACTTTATTATTTAATTTATTTCTTGGTCAACCACTTTGACTATTCAATCTTCTCATCACAACTACTTTACCATAATTACCAAACTCACAACTTATTGTTGCAACTAATTTTATTTTTAATTATTTTCTTAATGCAACAACTATATCCATGATTAACTCCTAGTTACCATCAATTTGACTAGTACACTTCTTCTGAGAGATTCTATAACAACTAACTTCTTTGACCTTCTAGGGGATTCTAGATAACTCATGAGGGTTCTTCAACTTCACTAATTCATATCTCCTTAATCGTGAGGAGCTACGTGAAATTCCACATATCACTGGAAATGTCATGACATGTATTGTCCATATAGAATAGTCTTACTTGCATATTAATTGATATTCATGCCTTTATACCTCAAACAAAATCGGGTCCCTTACCCATACCTTCATGCTACCAGAATTCACTACCGAACTTCTCCAAGGGTTGACATCAATCTACAATATCACTCGCCAAGGGTTGACATCAATGAAAACCAAACCAACTATCCATCACCTAAGCCAATTGTCTGAAAATATCCCCCTTTAGCATTGATGGAAACACCAACATTGATGGAAACACTTAGTCATAATAACCTTCATGCTCATACTCCTCATCAATATTTCTATCTCTCTTGCTTTGACATTAATTGAAAAAGGGTATCTCCCTTTGGGGTTGCTCCCCTGATTGAATTCTCTTTAGGGTTTCTCCCCCTTTCTAAATTCCTTTGATATTTCTTTGTGTTTTGAATCGTCCGACTAATCTCTCTCCCTTCATCTGAATAATATCTTCCCCCTTGAAAAATGGTATCACTCTGATGAAATATTGAATTCATATCGCTCATGCTTCCCTTGTGACCATCTCTCTCCTTAGAAACATGCCTCTGTGCTCTCTCTCCAAGCATCTAACTCTCTATCCATACATCTGATGAATCTTTCCTCTTGGAATCATACCTATATTCTTACCTCTTTGTCTGAAAACTTCTCTAAATGATCTTTCTACCTATATTTCTTCTTTTATTTCTCTCCCTTGAATTCTCTACAAGATATCGTGTAGAAAAATATATGTCTTCATGTACCTGTGTCCTTTTGGACTCATTTACCTTTGGTTCTCCTTGGTGTAATCAAATGAAATATATGAAAATCATTCAAGAATAAGCATTCAAATATTCTTGTGTAATTATCATCCATTATGATTATGTTCCTTTATCTTTGAACCAATCTCTAAATCAATATTTGAATCCATGCTCTCGTCCATTGTCATATATTTGTCCAAACCTGCTAAGTGTTCTGACAAGTTCATCTGTGTCCATGTGACCCATACTGTTCAAAAATATCCTTATGATGATATTGCTTCTGCTGGCATTTTCTCTTTCCATGTTATGTTGTTCCTTTCAATGCTTGTCTTTCTATGATTAATTGATTTCAACTAATTCCAATTGTTAAATCACTACTAAGCATCTTACGAATCCATCTTTGTCCATATTGTCCAAGACTCTACTAGTCAACAGTCCATAATGTTGACTGATATGTCTTTGTACTATCATGAAGTCTTCACTACTGCAACTAATCATCAAACATCAAATGTGTTTGTTGTTCCTGAGATTAATCCTAAGGATCAAAGAGTGATGTCAGGCATCAGTAGTGTTTAAAGAAAATGTTGTAATGAGTGCTTTTCCTACCTTTAGTTCTATGAGAAATGATCTTTAAATGAAATTAATAATAGGATAGTACAAAGGCTATATTTTGTTATATGAGTCACAATTATAATATCAAATGGTGTGGAAAAGAGTTACAAAACTGTTAAACAAAGCTAGGCATCAATTGTAGATGCATCTCACCTTGTTTGCAGGGGAAGAAAAGTAGAGAATGAACCCTTGAACATGATATGAAATACAGTAATTCATGCAGATCACAGGTCATGTTTTACTCACATTAAATACAGAGGAAAAACTGCTTAGCAAATGAATTGCTGGTATAATATGATCACAGTAGTTGTAAAACTAAATTGCAATCAATCTCTTTTCAAGGAACACATAAAGAAAATTGGGGAAATAGAAACACAAAGGAAACACATAACTCAAACTGAAGTAAAATTAAAATCTTTGTCTGCACTTGTATTAATACTCAAAAAGAGAGTTTCTCTATTACATACGGTAAGAAGCCTCCTTTGAATAGATATTAAATATATGTACTTATACAAAATATGTCACAACTCAAAAATCGTTGGACTTCTTACAATATTTAATTAAAAGTAGCATACATCTGAATAAAACAACAGTGTGTAAATTTTGATGATTTCCGCCAGCGTTCTCCTCTGTCTCTTCTCCTGTTGATCGAAGCATTCCTTTTCCTTAGTCCTTTGGCCTAAGTACTGATGTCATAAAGGACACCTTAATAATTTGTCATACTTTCTAGGCTATTTAATTTTGTTTCCATCTGTCCCTCTGGATATATACAACAAGGCAATGAATCACAGTCGAGGTCATGGGAGGAGGATAATCAGACGAATAACACAGCATTGGTTCATTAAAGAATGAATAACAGGCACAGTGAAAAGTAACTGTCTATGGAAAGAATGTTGATGGAATAAGTTTATGATGATGAATTTGGGATAAGTGAAGGTTAGAATGCGGGTGGAAGAGATAAGTGGTTGTTGGAAGGTGAAAGGTAGAGAGGGCAGAAGGAAAGGACATTGTGCATGTTTTCTTACTTGCTCCCAGATATGAGTGTTTTCTATGTTCAATACATTGGGTGCATCTATCCAACAATGTCACTATGAACATTGAGGGATCAATCTTTTCATTTACCTCAAAAGCGAATAATTTCCTTTGTATTTGGGGCGGATTTTTTGGAATCTTGTTCAATTCTTGAACTGTGGCCTGGAACTGTGAACTTGGATTCACTAGCCATTTATTGATTTTAAGAAGATCAATATGGCTCATTTCTTGAATGGCTGCCAAAGTTTCTTCTTTTCTCTTTTTAGAATTATGTTGGTTATTTTCTATCTCAATTTTCCCTAGGGCTTCTCAGATATTACTCCCCTCAAATCCAATCAATTTTTTGTTTAATGATGAGAATGCTTCTAGACAAGATTCTTTCACCTCTCTGGAAAATATTTTGCACTCTTCATATTTATTTTCCAGACCTTTAGGGTCATCTCACCTCTTCAATGTTCAGAATAAGAGAGAAGAGGGAAATTAGGGACATTGTCTCTCTGAATCAATATGAGGACTTCCTAAAACTTATATCGGGTTGAGCTGACCTCTTTTTCCTTGACATAGATATCCTTGAGAGAAAGTTCTACTGCCTAATAGCATTTTTGGATGGCATCTACCTTCAGATAAATTTCTTGTTGGGCACTTTCCATCTTCTCATTGATTTCCAATGATTGAGTTTTGAAGGCCGAGATGCCTATCGAGGTACCTTCGGTTAGGTTCAATCTAGATTGCAGCTGTTTTATCAAATCATCATGTTGAGTGACCAGACTTTGGCTAGTCTGTGAATCATGGTGTAGCAGATTGACGTTATCCTGAAGTTGTTTGATTTGGTGTTGATAACTAGCCCTGATTTGCTCGAAATCCTCACTCATTATGTTCCTAATAGTCTGCTCAGCAATATACATCTTATTTTGCAATTGCTCTACCAATAGGCACTTATGTCATAGTTGTTCAGTCAAATTATCCACAGACCATTGATTGGCAGTGGAAAAAGAACCTAAGGAACCTGCAACTTCCTTTGCAAATCCTGGATCATAATGGCCATTCCCGTCATACACCATTCTCTGCCTTTTAATTATCACTCCATATTTCTGGTGAGATTCCATTTTCGCGATGGCTTTCTATTTCTTACTAAAAAAGAAATCCAAATGAGGCATCTCTTTGGGCAATATGGGGCTAAGATCACCTACAAAAACAAGTTTGGAATTAGGATTTTTGAAGATGGTTTGTAGAGGGGTTAGCGATGTAATGGGGGTAGAAATCTTTATGGATTGTTGTTTTTATTTTTTATTTGAGGTGACGTCAGGAGTATCTAGTGTCAAAGGAGGCATATCTTGTCTCTACTTTAGGAAATCTTCAAATTGAGCTAGTGCCTGGGGGCTTAGCTGGCCTAACAATGATGCTTTTAATTCATGTGTTAACACCTCCGAGCTCTTTGGGGTCCCCTCAACTCTATGCTTATCAGAGTGACTTGATTCAGAACCTATAGGCATAGCTTCATGTGAAGAGAGTGTGGCAATTGACTCTTCTTGTAGTATCTTTGGTAGACTGTTCTGCCTATGTTTTTGAAAACTGAGGAAACTAGCTTGTTGATCTGGGGGCAGGGTTTGGAATCTTTCTTGAACTTCCTCATAAGACCTAACTACCTTGAATATTTCGGCATACAGGGAGTTCTCATGCATATACCACTTCATGTTGAACTGGGCTAAATGGTTTTACACAATCTTATGAGGATCATGTTTCTTGAACTCGTTGTCAACCAATTTGACATCATCCAGGGCTGGGGCCTCAACTTTAGTGTGACTGAAATCTAATAATGTAAACATGCCAAATTGAATAGGGAAATTCAACCAACCCATTTTTTGAGTTGCCTTCATCTACTTGCTAATACCTCCTACCACTGTCTAGTACACCACTTCTCTACACACCAGCCTGTCAGGTAAAAATCATGGGAGAGAATGAGGAGGAACTAAGAAACCAAAAACTCTAATGCAGGATAAATTATCCTCAATGAACCAATTTGTGAGCTTGCCCAGGTTTTCCATAATCTTCTCTTAAATTCGGGGAGTTGGGTGACCATAAAGGGCTATATGAATATGCACTACAACATTGTGATAGATTTCATAAAATAAATACTTGGCTTTCTCTTCCCATAGCTTGGAATGATAAAAATGAATAAGTTCATAACTGGTTAGAGTCAAATTCCAATTCATCAAGGGAAAATGTTTCATGAAATAGATGGCATCCATGATATATGTCGACATGTAAAACATGGCAGGCTATCCTTTTGATTTCATTGTTTTATAATCAGCAATTCTCTTGGCCAAATTATCTGACAACATTTTGGCCCAATTGAAAGTGTAACCCTCAACTACCTCATTCATGATGGATACCCATTCCAGTGACAAATGTATAGAGATCTTCTTCCCAAACAGATGACATAGAATCATGGCTACATACAACATATGAGTGTCTAAAGACGTTGTGGCATACATACCATGAGTGTTGGTTCTATATTTATCTGTGTGTCCCCAACAAGTCCTAATTATATCGTGCCTGCTCCTAGCGTATTGGATGCATTCCTTTTGCTCGAACTCTGTAATGAATTTGGCATTGTAAGTATATTTAGTATTAGGACAAAGTTTATACATTACTTGCAAATGTTTCGATCAGAAATACTCGATGGAAACCTATTGATGGTTGATGATGCTCCTGGTCTGGACATCATCATGTTCCAAGGCCCATATTATCATATCATTGTAAGTCATGATTCTCGGTCGTGCAATTATCTTGTGTAGCTCTGACTGCCCTGTGTGTCTAATATTAGCTATAAAAGAGTCATCTTCTTCTTCGGTGGAGTCCTCTGGACAGTTGATGATTTCACGTTCCAGTATCTCAAAAACATGTGCCCAAGTTTTAACGGTGTTTGTGGATCACGTAGTAGTGTCCAACATAATGTCTGCATTCGGGTTTGAATATTCACTTTCCACACTAGAATTTTTCGCCATTTTTTCATGGTTCCATAATCTCTAAAGAAACAGAGTGAGGTTACCTATTACAGAGAAATTTCATGAGTTTTTCAATAGATAAGACCGCTAATTGCGGAAGGTGAAAATGATTATGAAATTGAAGTGCTTTTATTCAAACAAAATTCATTGATCTTCATATAACCTCACTAAAAAAGAACTTATTAATGTTAATGGAGATGTCTACCTGGTGATCCACAATCTTTGTTTGAGTCATTATCCTTAATTAGTCATAAATTCCATCAATATTTCGATGGTTCACGTTCGGGAGTTTTATATGTGACAGAGTGGGAACCAACCGAATTCTGAATCCGAGGAAAGGTTAATCTTTGTATAATCACTTTTAAGACCTTAATTAATCATGTTTAAAACTTTGCATTAACTTCAAGTGTTTTGGGAGCTCGAACTTCAAGGTTTTTTAATATATCATAAAAGAAACTTTCCAAAGCCTGAAACTGCGAAGTCATTAATTATCTTGTAGTTGATATTAAGTCTTAATTAATTGTGTTAACTATAAGTATTTCGGAAGTTCAGAACTTGAAAATTTTAGAATATAATATAGGGGAAAAGTCTCGAAATCCAAACTGCGGAGACATTAATTAACTCTTGATCATGATTAATTTTATTATTTAAACGTTCAATTTACCCTTTTATTTTTTGAAATGTTCAATACTTCGGCATTTTGATACTTCATCGATTTGTGAATTCATTCTTTGTTAAATTATCGAAGGATCATCTCCCACAGTGATGTGGCATAGATGACGTCATTCTGGATGACACGTCGAGAAAAGAGAGGTTCCATGTGTTACTTGGAAATGTGTGAATCCTCCAATGAAAATGTCAAAAATGGGTTCCACGTGTCAAATCAGGAAAGACTCAAAAAGTACATGTGTGTTATCACTCATGTCTTTAAATGGTTTAAGAAAAGTCGCGAGCGGCTACCTTCGGGTTTCGAACTTTTGGAGTTTTTATTGTTTAGACTTGTTGAAACATCTGAAATGCGGAGCTCCAAAGTGACCATTAGAGACTTACCTCTTTAAAACTCAAGCAGCTCCAAAACTCCAGAGGTTATTAGGATCGTTCGATTGAAAGGGAAACTCATCAACAACAGATAATGTATGTGCTTTATTATTAAATGACAACCGATGAATTTTATTAAAATTAAAAGGCCACTTTGTGTAGAATTTTATTTTCATGACGTGAAAAATATAAAGCTCAAAAGTTCAGAATTGTGCATGTTCCAACGTAGGCTCCATATGGGGATTGCGTCTCATTGTGAGATGCGGAAGAAAATTAGACCAAGTGCCTTTATTGGGAAAATGGAGTCATTATTTCATTTATGGAAAACACTTTTAGGAGTTAATCATACACAGAACAAAAACGAACTTCAATCGAATCTCAAAAACCCTTCAAAACACAATTAATGATCGATCTCAAGTTAGGCTATTTAACATTTCCCTTTTCTAAAACTGATTTTGGATCTGTTTAAGATAATCAAAATAACTTTAACCGAAATATCAGACTTCGACCAACTTCGTTTGCATCAAGGTTAAGTAGATGGAATAATTTATTCAGGTTATCCCTCGTTGGTTCAGGATGTAAATATTACCGGAAAAAGAACTAGATGACAGAGTATGTTATGTAGATATGTATAACAGCCATACAAATATCATAGATATTTCTTCACTACCAGTGAGCCTGTTCAATGCCCCGGTGAAGTTATCTACTTGTCCCATTGAATTTATTTTCACCACTTCAATTAACACTTTTGCATTTTGTTGAGATGAGGGAAATCATTACATGAGTTTCCTTTCATCATCTCTTTGGACAATATGGGGGCAATCAAATTATGAATTTTCTTTCACCATCTGTCTTATATTATAATATTTTGAAGTGGGAGAAATCAATCTGTATGTATCATACAAGGGATGGTATCTTCTTAAAATTTAAAAAAACTTAAAAAAAAAAAGTTTGTCGACAATTTTTTAAGTATACTCTGAAACTAATTTTCTCCCAATATTCAATACACCTTCGCCTACAGGGAAGATTTTATAGGTATTTTTATTTTTCAGTGATCGACCTTGAGCGAATTAGTCAGTTTAAAATCTGATAGAAGAGATAAAGTTATCAGGATTAGCCTAGACATACTTTCTTTCAGTTAAAATCAAAGGAACATAAATATTTTTGCCTTATCTTGTTTTGAAGATATGTTTTTAAGTTTTCAGAGTCAAGGTGAATGTCTTTCTTTCTATGAAGACTAAGGAAAGGTAGCGAAAATGAAAAGTGAATAAAAGATTGGGGATAGGAAAAATAACCAAAACGAGGACTCAGAGGGCATGATGCAAAAAAATCCCAATCCCACACAAGTTTGTGTATTGATTCTCAAACTTCCTTTCAAGCTTTTTTTATTTTTATTCTCTTTTTCCTTTTTTTTTTTATTTCAAAGAAGGCTTCAAAATTTATCAATATGACACTCTAAGCTGTAATTTTATACTTCTCTAATTTTTTTATCAGCTGACAACATTATTATGAGTGAAACCTCCTTTACATTTGAAAATATTTCCTTAAAATTTTAGTTGAACTAGCAAGGTAGGAGCTCATACCTCAAATTCCTTTTGTATTTTCAGCAAGGCAGATTATCATTTTATCATCTAGTTTTTTTTTTAATTGTATGTCAAATATTTGTTCTGCCTTATCTCCTATTCAACAAGATATACTTTGCAAGAGAATAAAATGCATGGTGTCATAAAATCCCGCAAGAGATGACATAAGTTTTTATTTTCCATTTTAGTGATATCAAGCAATCATAAATTTATTGAATATATTTACAACCAACGATCAAATGACTCACATAATTTTAAAAAGTGAAAAATTTGAAAACTAGAATTGTTAATGTCAATCCAATCTGATATATACAATGGACATCTAAAATATGACTACTGCATAAAAAAAATTAAGTAATGCTCGTTGATAGGAGCGTCAAGCGTTTCTCCATCGAGGTTTTCCAACAAGAAGGAATTTTTCCCCTCAGCAGTTGCAATTTTGAATGGCTTGAGCTAAATATGATCGAACTTGACATGTTTCCCTACATATTTCTTTCTAGTGTCCCACTTAAAACTAAATCTCCAGGAAGAAATTCCCTATCTTTAGATTTTTTATCGAAAAGGGCCTTCATATTATCTTGGTACTTTTGAAGTTTGTCATCTACTTCCATTATGTTCTGTTGAACTTCGATTATTTGATTTATCCTTCTTGTAAATTCATTTGGCTCTTCATTTGCATCCTGCCAGAGTTTCATCATAGTAAGAGAAATATTGATAGGAAGGACAACGTCAGTACCATAAACCAATTGAAAAGGGGACATACCTGTTGATTTCTTGGTGTCGATTTGGTTCGCCCATAGGGCATATTTTAGGTGGATGTGCCAAGCCTTTTTATTTTCTGTCAACACTTTTTTTATGATAGTCATCAAGATTTTGTTAGATGATTCATCCAACCCATTTCCCTGAGGATAATAGGTTGTAGAATGTCCTAACACAATATTGTATTTATAGCAGAAATTGATCATTGCCATAGACTTAAAATCTTGAGCGTTGTGAGTGACTACTTTCCGAGGACAACCAAATCTTGATAGGATGTTTTCTTCCAAGAATTTTATTACTACTGAATATGTAGCATTATGAGTTGGAATGGATTCTACCCATTTCGTGAAGTAATTGGTAGAGGTTAGAATCCATCTATGTTGAGCAATTGATTGTGGATGGATTTCTCTGATGAAGTCTAGGCCCCATTGTTTAAAATGGGCTTCAGCTTTTACTGGGATTAAAGGTAGGGCAGGGAGCTTCTTCTTGCCAGTGAACAATTGACATGAATTGCAGGCTCTGACCCTCACGTTCACATCAATAAATAACTTTGTCCAGTAATATCCAGCCCTTAAAATCTTATAGGTTGTTTCTCTCTAGGCATGGTGTCCTTCACACACTCCTTCATGAAATTCATCGATGATGCCTTCTATTTCAGATTCTATCAAGCAACATAACAAGAAACCTAGAGGGTCTTTCGAGTACAGTTGGCCATCCATAATACAATATTTAATTACATGAAGCTTAAAATTCCTTGCTTTAGATGGAGTCATGTCATTCGGGAACTGAAGGGTAAGGATGTATGTAACAATATTGCGATACCATGTAGAGGAAGAAAATTTATCTTCAATCTAAATCATAGGCGCTTGATCGTCAATTTCCTCTATATCTAGGAGAGATTCATGTGATTCGATGTTATTTATCCTAAGCGCCCTGAAATTTGATTCGTCTTACAGCTTCGCCATGCCCTGAACTTTGACTATCTTGGTTGGTTTCACTTCTAGATCAAACTCTTGAATTTTAGCTAACCATCGACCTCTTCTTTCGTCATTGTTTGGATGAACCAAGATGTCTTTGATAGCATTTGTTGGCATGTAATCAATTATTTTGGAATGCAATACATATGTTCTCAAATGCTTGAGAGCCTTCACCATTTTGTAAGCTTGCTTCTCAAGTATATTGTATCTTAATTTTGCATCCCTTAGGATTTTACTGAAGAAGGCTATTGGTTGTTTGAACCCTTCTTCGTTCTTTTGCAGGAGTACCTCCGTGACAGTATGTTCAAAAGTGAATGAGAAGATTAAGAATTCCTTTATATAGTCTGGACTTGCTAGTACTGGTTCTTCCCCTATATTTTTCTTGGCTTGCTCGAAAGAGGCCTTAGCTTCTGCAGTCCACTACACTCTGTTGTCCTTCTTCAACATATATGTTATCATTTTTATTATTTTAGTGAAGTTGAGAATAAATCTTCACAAAAAGTTGATCTTTCCTAAAAAAGATTGGATTTCTTTTCTGTTCCTAGGGATATTGATCATGTTAATAGATTCAACCTGCTTAGGGTCAACCTTGATTCCCTCTTTTGACACTATATGGCCCAAAATCTTACCTTCTTGCATAGAAAAATGTGATTCCTTGTGATTAAGAGACAAACCAAACTTTCTACATTTTTTGAAGGTTTGTCTCAGGTGCGACAAATGTTATGCATCAGAATTAGAAAAAAAATGCCAAATCATCAAGATAAATAACAACAAATTTATCTCTCTCACTAATGAACGCGATATCCATCACTCTCTAGAAGGTACCCCTACATTCATCAAACCAAATGGAATTTTATCGTACATAAAGGTTCCCCACAGAGTGGTAAATGCAATATTTTCTCTGTTATCTTTGTGCACAGTGACCTAATTATATCCAGAAAAACCATCAATCATGGAAATCTCATTATCTCCAACTACCTTTTCTAGAACATGATCCATCTTTGAGAGCAGGTAGTTGCCTTTAAGGGACGAACAATTTAAGTTTTTGAAATCGACAAAGAGTCTTATTTCTCCATTTTTCTCTCTAACGGGGACCAAATTTCCTACCCACTCAGAATACCTGAGTGGAACGATGATTTTTTCATCGAGGAGTTTATTAACTTCCCTTTCTATCATTGGAAGGAGGATAGGGTTTATCTGTTTGAGCTTCTTCCTAAAAGGTTTTATACCATAATTTAAAGGAATCTTATGGTCAATAACAGAGGTATCATAAGTTTTCAGTTCATCATAAGACCATGAAAAAACATCTTTGTACTGCCTAAGTAACTCAGTGTACTAACTCTTCATTTGTGCTGGAAGGTATTTTGATATCTTGACCATTTTGGGATCTTCATTAGTTCCTACATTACAGTCTTCAACTTCTTTGGGTTGAGGTCGTAATGTAGAATTTAAAGGTATTTCATCCTGGTCAAATAACCTTTCTTGGGGGATCAAGCCTCTAGGAATATGATTGCTCTTAAGAAAGAGCATGCGATGGTTTGCAATCTTGTCTTGGAATTTTTTGGGGTTCTCCCCTTCCTACATAATCCAATCATGATCATTCTGGTTTTACTTATTTATGTGAGTTTTAGAAAATTAATCAATCATTTCCAGGAACTGTTTGATTTGTTCATCGTCTTCAAACACTTTCCAGTGTTGAACATTGTTCAGGATCAAGGGTCTATGTCTCATCTCGATGTGATATTTGAGTTTCAATACTGTAGGCGATATAAAGGTTGCAACATCCTTGGCCAAGGAATCATCTTGTTGATTCTCCATCCTGGGAATAGAGTGAGTATTAAAGGATGAGAAGAAGTTTTATATAAGGTCCCAGGCACAATTCTTATGGGATCTCAACCTTGGATGTTTATCTTGATATTGTTGTTTTACTTATTTTACAATAATCTCTGCATCACCATAAACTATTAGATGTTCGATTTTTAGCTTCCTTCCAGCTTCTAATCATAAAACCAGAGCTTCATATTCACAGAAATTATCCATATAATCAACCTCCCATTGTAATCTATAAGAAAAGGGAATGGCATACTCGTCACCTAGTGTCATGAATAAAAATCCAGCTCCTACTCCTTCCCAGGATGAGGCACCATCGAAGAACATTTTCCACCTTCCTTCTCTAACATTTACGTTTTTCTTTGTCGTTTCTATTTTTTTATTTTCTTCTTCTGTACATTCCTCAAAATCATCATCTATAGATAATATACAATTTCCTAAGTCCTGATTAGAAACATAGAGTGGGTAATTATTTGGTTTTTGAGGGTCACTTACAATATACGCTAGTCTAGTTTCTCTGTATAGTCGCATGAATTGCCCACCAAAAATTGGGATTGTAGCATAGGTCATGTCCAGCTGAACTATTACTCCTAATTTAGTGCCCCAAGACCTGGATAGTAGCATGTCCTACTTGGAAGGAACATCAGCAAAAACCACATCCATAAGGATATTTTTCACAGGGATTTCAACAAGATTTACTACTAAATATTTAATCATTCCTAGACACTTAACCTTTCTAGAATCAAACAAGTACAAGTCTTGATAAGGTCTATTAATTCTAAGGCCTAACTTTTCCATCATAATTTTAGGCATTAAATTATGAGAGGCCCCAGAATCTAACATGCAACTGTGGAGTAAATGGTCGTGCATAGTTAGTGTAATATAGAATGGAGCAACAAAATCCTTATTGTTTTTAATGTGTGGACCAAACATGATCGTAGATTTTTTGTCCTGTAGATTAATAACTTCTTCTTGACATTCAGCATTGGAAAAATTTATCCCTTTAGCGATTTTCTTTTTATAAATCGGATTTTTTGCAAGTTCAATCAGGGGCATCGGGATCTTAATTTTATTAAGTTCATTTTCTAAATTTAAGCCCCCAATTGTCTTCTTAGTTTCCCTGGTTTGAACTTCTTCTTCAATATTTTTTGACTTCTTAGTTTGCATTTTTTTGTTTCAACTTGCTTTGTTCGAGAAGCTCGTGTTTCAGTTGATGGTTTGGAAATTGCTGCCTCATTCACTTTACTTTGTGATAAAATCTTTTTTGGTGGAACATTCATAGAATTTTTCTCTTTAGGCCTTAAATCATACTTAAGTTAGAGTTCGACCATTATTGAGTCGGCGAGACCTTGATACGTAGAGTCTCCCAGATTTTTTATGTTTTCCTCATTATTAAACAGAGATTCCAGGTCTAAATATTTCTCATAATATTTCCTAGTTAAGTGTGGCTCAAGATCATCATCGCTA
The DNA here is from genome assembly GCA_009831015.1 of Picea engelmannii. NCBI lineage: Eukaryota > Viridiplantae > Streptophyta > Pinopsida > Pinales > Pinaceae > Picea > Picea engelmannii. Next base: position 58,173 of record ML808818.1, read on the forward strand.
AGGTTGTTTAGATATGCTTCTAACTCCTCATAATCTTGCATTTCGTCCCTCAGCATGAAATTTTCAGTTTTAAATAGAGCTTGGATCTTTTGATCTTCATTTTTTACTTGTCTTTATTGTATCTGGGGGTTAGGGTTTCTCCTGAACTGATTCCTAACATATGGATCTATTTTGTCTTGATTTAATTCCATCCTAGATATTTTGTTTGATAAATATTTAATAATCTTGGCCATCAAATCCATTTTTTCTTCTGCAGACTTCCTAGATCTAGAGGGTCCTACCTGTTCTTTGAAACACCTAGGTTCTCTGGTTCCCATATCAACCTTAGTTTTACTTTCCTGGATGCCATCATATTGGATTCAATTTCTATAGCATCATCTTGCATTCCTGATAAAGTGGTAGATCTCCTTTCTCTTATAAGTAGAGTGAAGTTGGAATCAAAAGCCCCTGCAAAAGTTACTTTTGTAGCTAGTTGAGAAGGTTTGACTTCGGCTGGGATTTTTTGATACAATTTATTGAACCTTTGGATAAATTCAAGGACTGATTCAGAAGTCTTCTTTCTTAAGGCCCCAAATTCGTTTAAATAATAAAGATGGTCCTTTTTCTCTCCCCACTCTATTAGGAAGGCCTTTTCTAGATCTCCAAATGATCGTATGGAACCTACTTGGATTCCTCTCAACCAGGTCCTCATTTGTCCTTCAAACATTTTTACTAACAGTCTTGAGTAAATGTCCTTGTGTTCGATGCCATAGATATCAGAAAACTGGTCAAAAAAGGCTATGTGTTATGTTATGGTTAGATCTCCTTCTCCCATGAATTTGGGGAGGTTCTTCATGTAACTTTTGGGCGAATCATGAAGGAAAACAGGGAGGACCAAGGGAGAGTATCTAAAAGATACCTTGGAAAAGATTCTAGGGGGTTGACCTTGTCCACCGTCTCTTGCACCTCTGGAACCACCAGCACCAACACCTCCAGCACCGGCCATTGAAATCCTAGGAGACCGACTTCGGAAGATAAAAAGGAGATTTTCAAAAACTTCGAAAGACTGGAATTTTGACCTTTCGACTACTTCGGGGGGTTGGGAATGAAGCTTGGGAAAAATATCATGAGGATATGGAATATATAGATGAGGAGGAAAAGGAAAACTTGAGTTGGGATCCTCATATTTACTGGATGTTTATATAGGAGAGGCAATAGGGGATGAGTTTGGGTATAGAAAGTACTCTTCAGGGTTTTGAGAAACTGAAACCTTCACTTTGGGAAAGTAGAGAACCGGAGGAGTGTCAATGACAGAGGGGATCGAAAGGAACCATTCATCCTCACTAGTAAAATTATCTTTCAGGTCAATCTCAACTTTTATCTCGGGAATGACTACCTCTAGAGTTTCAATTTTAACCTCAGGTTTAATAGTTGGTGCCTCTACAGAATAAATTTTTTCAAAAATTTCTTTAGGGATTATTTGTTCAGTGGGAAGCTTAACATTAGCTTGTGTAATCCTGGGTTGATAGACCTTACCTACCGATGCAGCAGTCTGTCTGAGATATGCCTATCGTTTCAACAATTTTTCAGGATCTGACACTAGTGTAGTTTTCTTTTCGTCTAGGTTTTTCCTGGTATTTCTTTGAACAAATGCCAGTTTTGTCTATGGTGGAGTCGCCGGGTGAAAAATAAAATAATCCTTACTTATGTATTCAATCTTTTTTCACCATCAAAGACCAAAATTTACCTTGTCATTTTCCTAGGGAAAATGAATTTGTTTATTCATCCCCGGCAGCAGTGCCAAAAGGATGTTGTTCGTGAGATTAATCCTAAGGCTCAAAGAGTAATTTCAGGCATTAGTAGTGTTTAAATAAATGTTTTGATGAGTGATTTTCCTACCATTAGTTCTATGATAAATGATCTTTAAATGAAATTAATAATAGGACAGTACAGAGGCTGCATTTTGTTAACTGAGTCGCAATTATAATATCAAATGGTGTGGAAAAGAGTTACAAAACTGTCAAACAAATCTAGGCATCAATTTCAGATGAGTCTTACCTTGTTTGTAGGGGAAGTAAAGTAGAGAAATCACCCTTGAACAAGATATGAAATGTAGTAATTCACTCAGATCGTAGGTCTTGTTTTACTCATACTAAATACAGAGGAAAAACTACTTACCTAATGAATTGTTGGTATAATATGATCATAGTAGTTGTAATACTAAATTGTAATCAATCACTTTTCAAGGAACACATAAAGAAATTCGGGGAAATGGAAGCACAAAGGAAACACATAACTCAAACTGAATGAAAATTAAAATCTTTGTCTGCACTTGTATTAAAACTAAAAAAGAGAGTTTCTCTATTACATCCGGCAAGAAGCCTCCTTTGAATAGATTTTAAATCTATTTACTTATACAAAATTTGTCATAACTCAAAAACTGTTGGACATATTACAATATTTAATTAAAAATAGCATACATCTGAATAAAACAACAGTGTGTAAATTTTGATGATTTTCGCCAGCGTTCTCCTCTGTCTCTTAGTATGTTGATAGAAGTGTTCATTTTCCTTAGTCCTTTGGTTTGAGTACACATGTCATAAAGGACACCTTAATAATTCAACATATTGTTTAGGTTGTTCAATTTTGTTTCCATCTGTCCCTCCAGATATATTAAGCAAGGAAATGAATCACAGTCGAGTTCATGGACGGAGGATAATCAGACGAATAACATAGCATTGGTTTGTCAAGGAATGAATAACGTGCATAGGGAAAAGTAACCATCTATGGAAAGAATGATGATGGAACAAGTGTATGATGATGAAGTGGGGATAAGTGAAGGTTAGAATGCAGGTAGACGAGAAAAGTGGTTGTTGGAAGGTGAAAGGTAGAGAGGGTGGAAGGAAAGGAAAATGTGCATGTTTTCTTACTTGATATCAGCTATGATTTATTTTCTATGTTCAATACATTGGGTGAATCTATCCAACAATGCCACCACAAACCTTGAGGGTTCAATCTTTTCATTTACCTCGAAAGAGAATAATTTCCTTTGTATGGGCATCTTTTCTTGGATCTTGTTCACTTCTTGAATTGTGGCCTAGAACTGTGAACTTGGATTCAGTAGCCATTTATTTATTTTAAGAAGATCAATATAGCTCATTTCTTGAATGGATTCCAGAGTTTCTTCCTTTCTCTTTCTAGAATTATGTTGGTTCATTTCTATCTCAATTTTCCCTAGGGCTTCTGACATATTACTCCCCTCAAAATCAATCAACTTTTTGTTTAATGCTAACAACACTTCTAGTCAAGCTTCTTTCAACTCTCTGGAAAATCTTTTTCTCTCTTCCATATTTGTTTCCCAAACCTTTAGGGTCATCTCACCTCTTGATTGTTCAAAATAAGAGAGAAGAGGAAAATCAGGGACATTACCTTTATCCATCAATATGAGGACTTCCTGAAACTTAGATCGGGATGAGCGGGCCTCTTTTTCCTTGACATAGATATCATTGAGAGAAAGTTCTACTGCCTGATAGCATTTTTGGATGGAATCTACCTTCAAATAAAGTTCTTTGTGGGCAACTTATAGCTTCTCATTGATTTCCAATGTTTGAGTTTTGAAGGTCGGGATGTCTATCGAGGTACCTTCGATTAGGTCCAATCTGGCTTGCAGTTGTTTTATCAACTCATCACGTTGAGTGACTAGACTTTGACTAGTTTGCAAATCTTGGTGGAGAAGATTGAGGTTATCCTGAAGTTGTTTAATTTGGTGTTGATAACTAGCCCTGATTTGCTTGAAATCCTGACTCTATTGGTTCTTGATAGTCTGTTTAGCGGTATATATCTGATTTTGCAAGTTCTCTACCAATAGGCACGTATGTCACAGTTGTTCGGTCAAATTCTCCACAGACCATTGATTGGAAGTGGAAAAAGCACCTAACAAACCTGCAACTTCCTTTGCAAATACTGGATGATCTTGGTCATTCCCTTCATACACCATTCTCTGCCTTTTAATTATCACTCCATATTTCTAGTGAGATTCCCTTTTCGTGATGGATTTTTGTTTCTTACTAAAAAGGAAATATAAAGGAGGCATCTCTTCGGGAAATATGGGGCTAAGATCACCTACAAAAACAAGTTTGGAATTAGGATTTCCAAAGTTGGTTTGTAGAGGGGTTAGCAATGTAATGGAAGTAGCAATCTATGTGGACTGTTGTTTTTCTGTTGTATTTGAGGTGACAGCAGGAGTAGTTGGTATCGAAGGAGGCATATCTTGTATCTGCTTTAGGAAAACTTCGAGTTGATCTAGTGCCTAGGGGCTTAGCTAGCCTAACAATGATACTTTTAATTCCTGTGTTAACACCTCCAAGATCTTTGGGGTCCCCTCAACTCTATGCTTATTAGAGTGAATTAATTCAGAACCTATAGGAATTGCTTCTTGTGAAGGGGGCGTGGTTATTGACTCTCCTTGCAATACCTTTGGTAGACCATTATGCCTGTGTTTTTGAAAACTAAGGAAACCATCTTGTTGATCCGGGGGAAGGGTTTGCAATATGTCTTGAACTTCCTCATAATACCTAACTCCCTTGAATATTTCGTCATACGGGGAGTTCTCATGCATATATCGCTTCATGTTGAACTGAGCTAGATGGTTTTCCACGATCTTATGAGGATAATGTTTCTTGAACTCGATGTCAACCAATTTGACATCGCCCAAGGCTATGGCCTCAACTTTATAGTGATCGAAATACAATAATGTAAACATTCCAACTTGAATATGGAAAGTCAGCCAAACCTTTTTCTGAGTTGCCTTCAACTCCTTGCTAATACCTCCTACCACTGTCAGGTACACCACTTCTCTACACACCAGCCTATCAGGTAAAAATTGAGGGAGAACATGAGGAGGAACTGAGCAACCAAAAACTCTGATGTAGGAGAAATTATCCTCAATGAACCAATCTGCGAGCTTGCTTAGGATTCACATAATATTCTCTGAAATCTAGAGAGGTGGATGACCATAAAGGGCTATATGAATAGGCACTACAAAATTGTGACAGATTTCATAAAAGAAATCCTTGGATTTCTCTTCCTGTTAGCATCGAAAGTCACCTTCAGATTGCAGAAAAGGCAAGCTCGATACCCATCAGAGTTAAGGTAGATGTTGGTTTATATGGATAGAGGTCAATGGAAAAAACTCAGAATCTAAATGATGTTCAACACAGAACCGGACAGAAAATGCACAGGGACGTGAGGGACACATTAACTTCAGTCAGTAAATTGATTTAAAGCGAGAGCAGAGGGAAGACTTGGTGAGAAAGATGAAGGAGATTGCTATGGGCATCAGGCCTTCCAGCAACTTTGAGAAGAGAAACCCAAACTCAAGAGCATTCTTGAGCTCAAGCCTAGACACTGAAATATGCCCAAAGGAATAATTATGACTACATAATGATCAAACCTCCATCATCCTGCAACTGCAACTGCTCGATTGGATCTTCCATGCCTGAGCCATTCAATGTAAGAAGGAAAATATGCACAGGGAAATGAGTAAAACTGACCATGATACTACTATAATCAAACCTCCATTACAGTAGCATAACAATCCTTGACCGGATCATCCATGGGTGAATGTTTTAAACAGCTTTACAGACAAAATTAAAGGACACAGGAAGTTGGCTTCTATAACATGAAAGTCTCAAATTGATTACATAACCAGAGAATGGCTATGGAAAAATAAACATTACAGATGGGAGCTCTGCTCAACCAAAGACCATAAAAAAATATCAAAATGACTCCTATATACTCAGAACAATTCGCCACTACCAGCAGAGGTATGCCTAAGTCTTTTCATTCAAGGCTTTACGTCCGCATGTTCTCTGGAAGATTGTGTATGCAGTCTTCTATCAGACGCAAGATTCTATCACACAGAATCGTGTTTCAGTAGAAACCTACAGAAGAACCAACTTTCTAACAGTCTGGCATGGCTTTCCATTTATGTGGTGAGATGAGCTTTCAACCACCTCTCTCACTTTCATTAACTACCTGCATCATATTGAAATGTGGCTTAATTCCCAGGAGGTGGCCACATGCTGCTCTCGAATAGGATGCTATATAAACACGTGATTGTGGGGTTTCTCAAAGGTGGTTTGGGTTCACTCTGTTTTTTATCCTGCAATCCACCACCTTTTTCCACGTATTACTTTTTCCAAACCACGGTTTCAATTTTGGGACCGCTCAAGAAAATTATCTCCCCATCATGTCGCGTCCCCGCAATGGACTGTGGTCATCGATCTTCTGATCTGATGGATCTCCATCGTTGAAAGATAATCTTGTCTTCTTTCTTTGTATTTTAATCCTGAAATGGACTTATATGAAATCTGTGTTTTGATGCTTCTTGTGTAGGCCGCAAACTTGGACAACCTGTTGCCCTTGAAAACTATATGTTATAACATTTGGCTTCACAGGGGATGGCATGCTCCTTGCGAGCTGCCAAGAACGTCAATCAGTTCCAGTCACCTTATGCATTAGGTTATGGAGTCATGCTCAAAAAACATCTTGCTGAGGATTAAAGGCCGACGAGCACACTATCCTAAAAACGAAAGAAAAAAACATGGGCTCCAAGAGGAGCTTATTTATGTACAGTCCTAAACTAATTGATTTTTACATGGTGCTAGGTGAAAGAAAATTTCCACCATAGCCATTCAAGTAACTTCATGACTAGAAGCTCTTTTACTCTGTCAATGATTGATAACAGATAATGCAACCATGAAATCAGAATGGTTACATCCTTCATCTTCTCTACAAAGGTTGAAGTTGAGATAAAGTTGGGCGGCTCCAAGATATGAAGGAAATGCCACTCTAATTACTCACTGGCAGGCTCATAGAATGACTGGCAAACTGCAGAAAATTTGTAACAGACAACCCATTCTGCTCCACAGCTACTGACACGAGGTTGAATAGCTATGGTAAGCACAGGTAGGTGAACATTCGATGTAGACTGACTAGCCCTGGGCGATGGTTTCTCACTGATAGGCTCTGGACAAGAGATAAACTGCCCCTCTAGATCTTCCTCTTCTTCATGGCTTTCCTAAGGATCAGATTCATAATCATCGTAAATAGGGCCCGTGGGAAAAATATTTTCTTCAATCTGCTACTTAGGATGGTCGATTTCCACAAAATGCTTTTCCTTAATGTATAAAGGAAAAGGATCTGTTGCATTCTCTTGGAAATCCTTCATATCCGTCTTAGAATATTATTCATAGTTGTTATACACAGGCTGGTTGGTACCAGATGATATCTGCTCATTTACAGGCTCTAAACAAGAGATAAATTGTGCATTTAGCTCCTCCTTTTCTCCTTCATGGATCTCCCAAGGCTTAGATTCACAATCATAATAAACAGGAACCATGGGAGAGCTCTACTCTTCATCATCTTCGTTGGGATATTCATCGCAAGTTGTTCGTTCTTAGCCAGTATCCGAAATCACTTATTCTTCATAAGTAGGGCTGCCAAGAACATCTGTTTCGAGGACCAAAATATCCTCTACCTGTTCATAAGAGAAGCAAGCATGATCTACCTCCATTTTCTCTATTTTTGCAAAAAGTGATTTTACCATCTCTATCAACTCCTTCGAGGTAGACCCCTCATCCTCACAACTTTCACAAGGACAACCTATGTTCTGAACACCATCTCTATACTCCTCACAACAGTTATGATAGATTAACTTAGAGTAATAATACCTCTGACAATATCTATTGAAAGCTACATGAAATTCTCCCAAGGAGGAGATGTTGGCAGGGGGTAAGGAGTGATACCACTAATGAGCATCTCTTGCTAATGAGAACATGAACATATTCATTAATACATATTCATGATGTATCTCCCACTGATGCATGAGTTCATGAAACTCATGGAGATGTTGAGAAGGGTTGTCCTCTTTACGCTCTCTAAATATGGGAAAATAATCACCCCATTCATTTGGAGTAGGAACAACATTAGGAAAACCAGGAACAATAGAAAAATTAAAAGGAGCAAACCTTCAAGCCAGGATTCTTTCCATTTCAAACCAGTGGATTCGCCAATCGATCCTTTAATCATGGATTCGTCAGCTGAATGATATGCAGAATGGGTTTGTATGGTCTTTTTTCTTCATTAAAGACTAGATCTGATCGTTGTGTCCCAGCGAGCTCCAGTTGTAGCCAAAGGAAGTCACACTGAAACAAAGGAGTCTAGACAGTGGGGTCACCACAACGGAGTCCCTAGGTGAAAATACAATCTTCAATGGTATTGATATCTTATGCACCTTCAGAAACAGAGCTCGTTGTTGTTCTACCTAGGGAAAAGTATTCAATTCGTTCCTTGGCAATGGAACCAGAAATGTTAGCATCGGAAGTCACCTTTAGATTGCAGAAAAGGCAAGCCTGATACCCATCAGATTTATATGGTATATGTTGGTTTATATGGATGGAGTTCAATAGAAAAAACTCATAATCTGAATGATTTTAAACACAGAACTGAACAAGAGATGCACAGGAACGTGAGGGCCACATTAACTTCAGTCAATAAATTGAGTTAAAGTGAGAGCAGAGGGAATACTTGGTGAGAAAGATGAAGGAGAATCTTATGGGAATCAAGCCTTCCATCATCTCTGAGAAGAGAAACCAAAAATCAAGAGCATTCTTGAGCTCAAGCCCAAACACTGAAATATGCCCAAAGGCATAGTTACAGCTACAGAATGATAAAACCTCCATCATCCTGCAACTACAATAGCTGGACTAGATCTTCCATGCCCGAGCCATTCAATGTAAGAAGGAAAAGATGCACAGGGAAATGAGTAAAATTGACCATGATACTGCTATAATTAAGCCTCCATTAGAGCAGCATAACAATCATTGACTAGATCATCCATGCCTGAGCGTTTTAAACATCTTTGTAGACAAAATGAAAGGAGATGGGAAGTTGAATTCTATTAACGTGAAAGTCTCAAATTGATTACATAACCAAAGAATGGATTTGGAAGAATAAACATTACAGATGGGAGCTCTTCTCAACCAAAGACCATAAAAAAATATCAAAATGACTCCTATATACTCAGAACAATTCGCCACTACCAACAGAGGCATACCCAAGTCTTTGCATTAAAGGATTTATGTTTGCATGTTCTCTGGCAGACTGCGCATGCAGTCTTCTGTCAGAAGCGAGCTTCTGTCAGACACAATCGTGTTTCAGTAGGAACCTGCAGAAGAACCAACTTGCTGACAGTCTGGCCTGGATTTCCATTTATGTGGTGAGATGAGTTTTCAACCACCTCTCTCACTTTCATTAACTACCTACATCGGGATTGAAACACGACTTAATGCCCAGGAGGCGGCCACACACTAATCTCGAATAGGACACTATATAAACACGTGATTGTGGGGCCACTCAAAGGTGGTTTTGATTCACACCACTTTTAAGCCCGTAATCCACTACTTTTTTCCACATATTACTTTTTCCAAACCACGGTTTCAATTGCAAGACTGCTCAAGAAAATTATCGACCGAGCATGTCGCGTCCCCGCAATGGATTGTGGTCATCAATATTGTGATCTAATGGATCTCCTCCATTGAAATATATGCTTGTCTTCTTTCTTTGTATTTTAAGCCCGAAATGGACTTATATGAAAGCTTCTCTTTGATGCTTCTTGTGCAGGCCACGAACTTCGACAACCTGCTACACTTGACAACTATATGTGATAACACTTCCCATAGCTTGGAATGATAAAAATGGATAAGTTCAGAACTAATTAAAGTCCAATTCTAGTTCATCAAGGGGAAAGGTATCATGAAACATATGGCATCCATGATATACGCTAACATGTAAAAGGGGGAAGGTTTTCCTTTTGATTTCATTGTCTTATAATCCACAATTCCCTTGGTAAAATTATCCGACAACATTTTGGCCCAATTGAAAGTGTAACCCTCGGCTACCTCGTTCATGATGGATATCCATTCCACCAAGAAATGCGTAGGGATCTTCTTCCTGAACAGATGACAAACAATCATGGCTACATACAACATATGAGCATCTAAAGATGATGTGGCATATATACCATGAGCATCAGTTCTAAATTTCTCCGGATGTCCCCACCACGTCCTGATTATATCGTGATTTCTCCTGGCGTATTGGACACATTCATTTTGCATGAACTCTAGAATGAATGCAGAATTGTAAGTATATTTAGGATTAGGAGAGATTTTAAACATTACTTGCAGATGTTCCAGTCGGAAAGAGTCGATGGCAACCTACTGATGGTTGATGATGCTCCTAGTCTGGACATCAACATGTTCCAAGGCCCATCTTATCATATCATTGTAAGGCATGATTCTCGACTATGCATCTATCTTTTACAGCTCCGACTGTGCTATGTGTATAACCTTAGATGCAAAAGAGTCATCTTCTTCTTCAGCAGAGTCCTCTGGATAGTTAATGATTTTACATTTCAGTCTTTCAAAAACCTGTGTCCAAGTTTTAATGGTGTATGTGGCTCGCGGAGTGGTGTCTGATAGAATGTATGCATTCGGGTTTGAATCTTTGACTGTCGCATCTGGCTTTTTCTCCATTTTCTGCGGTCCCATAATCTCTAAAGAAACAGAGTGAGGTTACTTGTTACAAAGAAAGTTCGTGAGTTTTTCAATAGATAAAAATGTTAATTGCGGAAGGTGAAAATGATTTCAAAATTGAAGTTCTTTTATTCAAACAAAATTCATTGATCTTCGTATAACCTCACTGATGAAGAATTTATTAATCTTAATGGAGACGTCTACCTAGCGATCCACAATCCTCGTTTGAATCATTATCCTTAATTAGTCATAAATTCCATCAATATTTCGATCGTTTGCATTCGGGAGTTTTAGATGTGATAGAGTGGGAACCTCCCGAATTTTGAATCTGCGAAAAGGTTAATCTATGGATAATTTCTTTTAACACCTTAATTAATCATGTTTAAAACTTTGCATTAACTTCAAGTGTTTCGAGAGGTCGGACTTCGGGGGTTTTTAATATATCATAAAAGAAACTTCCCGAAGCCTGAAACTACGAAGTCATTAATTATCATGTAGTTTATATTAAGTCTTAATTAATTTCATTAACTTTAAGTATTTCAGAAGTTTAGACTTTGGAAATTTTAGAATATAATACAGGGGAAATGTCCCGAAATCCGAACTGAAAAGTCGTTAATTAACTCTTGATCATGATTAACTTTGTTATTTTAATGTTTAATTTACCGTTTTATTTTTTGAAATGTTCAATACTTCAGCATTTTGATACTTCGATGATTCGTTTATTCATTCTTTGTTAAATTCCCGAAGGATCATCTCCCGAAGTGATGTGGCATAGATGACATCATTCTGGATGACATGTCGAGAAAAGAGAGGTGCCACGTATTACTTGGAAATGTGTGAATCCTCCAATGAAAATGTAAAAAAATTGTGCCATGTGTCAACTCAGGAAAGTACCAAAAAATACACATCTGCTATGGCTCGTGTCTTTAAATGGTTTAAGAAAAGTTGTGAGCAGCTACCTTCAGGTTTCAGAGTTTCAGAATTTTTATTATTTAGGCTTATAGAAACATCTGAAGCGTGGAGCTCTGGTGCAGACCTCGACCCTCGGGCCAAGATCCGCTCAGGATCGTTCTAAATATACCTTCCTGAGTTTGATTAACTCTTTGGTTTTCCCCACAGGGAATCCCTCACACACTCGGTGGTGTATCCATAGGTCCTTATGAGTATGTCTGTGTCATCAACCACAAAGTACCACTCAAGTCTCCCGATATCAGTAAGATCGCGCCCTTCACCGAATAAGGACTTCGAGTTTCGCGATTCCACGATCCCTGTTGTCGAGAGTTCATATCTCTACAACCTCTAAAACTTGAAATGCTGAATTTCGATGCGTTTAAAAAAGGTTGGCTTCCCAATGGACTTTTCACTTCACCGGGGTTTCGGACTTTGCGACTTCGCAAATCCAGATGCAAGGCTCCCATCCCTTCGACCTCCAAAACCCTCAAACGGTCAACAAGGTTTGACTCCACCTATTTTACGAAGACACGCCTCCTGTCCACTCAAATGTTTTCTATCTCTGACGTGGAATCTTGCCATCTGTCACTCTTCCCGGCTTTAGGGACTTGAACAAGCCTCTCACTATCGTCCCCCTAACACTTCGAAATCTTGAATTCTGAAATCCTTCACTTAACGATTCTTTTCACGATTCGGGAGTTAGAATGACCACGGATTTTGGCTTACACTCCAAAATTACAAACTCTGAATCCTCGAAATGATCTGACGGCTCAAAACAGGTCATGATCAACGGTCCACATTGATTCCTAATACCAAATTGATGGGTTCGTCTGCCCCTATACACCTTGCAGATTTTCTGGATCCTACGGTCCTCACGACTTCGCGAGCTCTCCTCGGAGAATTTCAACCGCTCATTCCCTCCTTGATAGCTTCTGCGAAATGAACTAGTGTTCTCCCACTGTGACTTAACTTCTGCGAGATGTTTTCAATCTCCGTCTCCCTTTGAGTACTTTCAAAGGTGTTGACCCTCTTGAGCTTTCGCTTGCAAATCAAGTCTCGAAAGGACTCCTGCACGCAGTCCTTGCGGAAATCTTTCAAATACTTCTACGTATTTGATTCTTCGACCCTCTGCACCCTTTGCAATAGCAGACCCTCACCTTTCAACCTTAGTTGATAAGGTTAAGGTCTCGACTAGCCTGCGCACACCTTGCATGGCTTCTGTGCTCCACCTACACTTCTGTTGGAATGAGAACAACAGTATCTCTCCTAATCTTTCTGAGATAAAACTCAGATCCTTGGTCAATGCACACCTTGCGGACATTTTACTACACTCCTTGCAGGAACTTCTCTTACTCGGGAAGAGAAACAATTGAAGCTCATTCTCTCTCTCTCTCTCAGACTTCAAACATTTAACATGAAATCATATATTCAACATGGTATTAAAGCAAATGCATAACAGAGAGAATAAAATAACTGTAAGCATACCATTCACCATGTGTAAATAGAAAACATCATAACCCCATGAAATCTAATTCAAAGATTCATATATTAATTCAAAGCTCATGTACATGGATTCTTCTTTTCAACTCTCTGCTACATCTCTCTTCTTCTGTGCTATGCTAATGATAATGATACAAGAGTGAGGGTGTCTATGTCCATTTTCCCTCCTATGTTCTATAACTGTCTAATCTAACATTCGTATATACCTACTCTTACATTTAACGGACTTAAATTCCTTAATGTTCTACAGATGAGAGAAATCGCTCGAGATCTGTTTACAACCTCCAAGATATAAATGCAAAGTATGCCATCTTCCTAACTATTACATTAATTCCTTTTAAGTTCAAAATTCAAAACGGTTCTTATGAAAACGTGCTCTTTTTCTTCCTCCGTGCATCCAACTATTTCTTTGGCTTAGTCGCGTGCTTTGGGCTTTGCACGATGCTCCTGCATCATACTCCCTCACTTGAATATTTTCATGAACTCATGTTCATGAGCTTCTACAGAGTCTATCTATGCTTCTGAATTTCTGCTTCATCTTCCCAACTGGCATCTTCAACTGGATGTCCCTTCCATCTGACCAAGTATTCAAAATACTCCTTCCTCCTGGTCTTTTTGTTGACTCTCTTGTCAATTATACTTTCTATCTGTGGCTTTTCAGCTATAGGCATTTGTTTTGTCCATTGAACTTCTTTCTGTTCATCTTCGGCTCCTCCTTCTTCAGCTTTGTAAGGGAACAAATCCATAATATTGAATATCGGTGAAATTCCGATCCCATTGGGTAATTCAATCTCATATGCGTTTACCCCAAATTTCCTTATGACCTTGCATCGTCTAATCTTTTTCATCTTCAGTTTGTTATATGTCCCCCTTGGGAACCTTTCCTTCCTCAGATTTGCAAGACTCGGATCACCAACTTCATATTGAAGTTCTCACCTATGTTGATCTGCTCTGTGCTTGTATTATTGGCTCGAACTCTAGAATCGCTCCTTGACTCGGCTGTGAAGCTCCTTCATTGCTTCTGCAAAATTCTCTACACTAGCACTCCTGAATTTATTTTGTTCTGAATCTTTCAATTCATAAACTCCCCTTAGTTGCATTCCATATACAATCTAGAATGGACTCTGCCCTGTGCTTCTATTGAGTGAGTCGTTGTAAGCGAATTCCACCTGTGGAAGAATATGATCCCATTGACTGTGGTGTTCAGTCACTAGGCTCCTTAGCAAATCTCCCAAGCTCTTGTTCACAACTTCTATCTACCAATCCGTCTGAGGATGATACGTTGAGCTAAATGACAAACTTGTCCCTAGCTTCTTCCATAAAGTCCTCCAGAAATGTCCCGCGAACTTGGTATCTCGATCAGAAATAATACTCCTTCGCAAGCCATGAAGTCTGACGACTTCCTTGAAAAATAGGTTCGCAATAGGAGTTGTGTTGTTGGTTTTTTGTCATGGTGTTAAATGTGTCATCTTTGAAAATCTATCGACTACCACAAAGATTGAATCATATCCTCTTTGTGTTCTTAGCAGTCCCAATACAAAATCCATGCTCACTGCGTCCCATGGTCTTTCTGGTATGGGTAATGGTTGGTATAACCATGTGTTCTTCCTTTTCCCTTTGGTGTGCTGACAAATCCTGCATCTGTCCACAAATTTCTTAACATTTGTCCTCATCCCTGTCCAAAACTATGAGCCATTCAGATTTGAGAATGTCTTATCATGACCAAAGTGTCCGGCCAATCCTCCACTGTGTTTTTATTTCAACAGGTTCTCCCTCATGGAGCATTTTGGAATACATAGTTGATTTCCCTTGAATAATAATCCATCCTGGATCATGTATTCAATCCATTGGGTTCTGTTCCTGAGAATTGGATTCTCAGATGCCTCATATGCTTCCTCAAAATTTGGATCATCTCTGTACATTTCTTTGAGGTTATCAAAACCCAAATTTTTTACTCTGAATTCCTACATAAGCAAACATTTCCTACTCAAAGCATCAACAACTTTGTTAGTAGTTCCAAAAATATGCTTAATCACAAAAGTAAAAATCTGCATGAATTCAACCCATTTAGCATGTTTTTGGTTCAACTTTTCCTGTTGAGTCACGAATTTTAGAGCATGATTATCACTGTACAAAACTAACTCCTTGGGAAACAAATAGTGCCTCCATTTCTTCAGCGCATGTATGACCGCATAGAATTCCTTGTCATATGTGGAGTACTTAACCTTCGCTTCATTTATTTTTTCACTGAAGTATGCAATCGGTCTGTTGAAACTCTTCTCTTCTTCCTCTGTCCAATGAAAAGATTTATGTCTTTTCTTCACCATATACATCATTGGTGTGTTGATTCCACTGAAATTTCGGATGAATTTCCTGTAGAAACTAGCCAAACCATAGAAGCTTCGAACTTCAAACACACTCTTCGACGATGGCCAATTCTTAATCGCATTTACCTTTTTCGGATCCATCTTCAACTCATTTGCAGAGATAACAAAACCCAAATAAATGAGTTATGTTCTCATAAATGATGATTTATTCATATTTATCAGCAATTTCTCTTGTTGTAATCTCTTCATCGCTGTGGTTAAATGCTTTAAGTGCTCTTCTTCTGTCTTGCTGAAAATTAATATATCGTCAAGATATACAATGACGAATTTCCCTATGAAATCCTTCAGGACTTCATTCATCAATCTCATGAAAGTACTGGATGCATTTGTTAATCCAAATGGCATGATAAGACATTCATACAGCCCCTCATTCATCTTGAATGTTGTCTTCCATTCATCACCTTCTCTCATGCGAATTTGATGATATCCGCTTTTCAAATCAATAATTGAAAAAAATCTTGCTCCACTCAAGAAATCCATCATATCATCCATCCTTGGCAATGGAAATCTGTATCTGATGGTAATCTTATTGATTTCCCTTGAGTCGGTACACATTCTCTAGCCTCTGTCTTTCTTCGGGCTAAGCACTGTTGGAACAACACATGGACTCAAGCTTCTCTAATCAATCCTTTGTCCATTAAGTCCTAGACTTGTCTCTTGAATTCTTCATTCTCCTACGGCGTCAATCTGTACACTGCTTTTTTTAGTAAACTGGCTCCAGGTATAAGATCAATGTGATATCTTATACTCTTGATCGGTGGCAACGAACAAGGTAGTTCGTCCACTACTATATCAGCGAACTCTTCCAGCAACTTCTGGATTTCTTCTGGTAAATCATCTATCCTCGTGCTGGTCAGAAAAATTCTAGGCTTTCTGACCACAACAAATTGTGTGTCTTCCTTCTTCTTAACCTCATTAAGAAGTTCCTTTCCACTCATGAGAAGTACAGTGTTTCTCACCTCTAGTTTCACTTCTTTGTCCTTAATCGGCAACAACATGTGCGTTCTCCCATTTTTCTCTAGGGTGTATGTGTTCTTTCTCCCATCATGAACCACATTCCTATCATATTTCCATGGTCTACCCAGCAATAGATAACAAACATCCATGGGAATGACATCACATAATATTTCATCCTTATATCCCCCTGATTTAAATTCAACTAAACATTGTTTAGTGACATTTACCTTATGTCCTTTTTGTAGCCACGAAACTATATATGGGCTTGGATGTACAATAGTCTCCAGCTCCATATTTTCTACCATCTCTATAGAAACGAGATTGTCTATGCTATTGTTGTCCATGATGACTTTGCATACCCTACCTTTTGTTTTGCAAGCAGTCCGAAACAGATTGTTCCTTTGGGTTGGGTTCTCTGCCTCCTTTTTTGGCTTTAACAGAACTTTCATCATCATCAAGGATCTTCCGCCCTCAGCATCTTCTGCCTCAACATTCCTTCCTTGTGCTTCGGCAATGTGAGTTTCACCACCTTCCTTCTTCTTATCTGGACACTCATAAGATTTATGTCCAAACTTTCCACAGACAAAGCATTTTACTTCACCACCTCTGCCTCTTCCTCTTCCTCTTCCTCTAGCTCAAGGAAAAGTATTTATATCGACATACTTCCCTCTCTGTGAGCTTTCGCCTCTCTCATGTTGAGTTTGAGGTTTCTTCCCTTCTTCTTTAGGTTTCTGAGTTCTGTCTTGGGCAATTGTTTTTCCTCTAGCTTGACTTCTGCCTCCACCTCTTTGACCTTACTTTTAGCTCAGATTCTCTTCATTTTTCAGAGCCATCTGATAAGCATCTTCTACAGTCTGAAGGGTCATCATGCTCATCTCATCTTGAATGTCACATCGCAGACCATTCATGTATCTGGAAACCCTTTCATCATCTCTTTCCTAGTGACCTACTCTGATGTTTATCCTATAGAATTCTTCAGTGTATTCTTTCACTGACATCAGCTTCTGTCTCAAATTTTGCATCCGTCGAAATAGAGTAATTTGATAATCCTTGGGTATAAATTTGGCCTTCATCTTTGCAACCATTCTATCCCAGTTCTTGATTTTTTGCTTGCCTTTGCAGAATCTGTCGGCCTGCAATTCATCCCACCATAGTGATGCATGCCCTTTAAGTCTAGTGACAGCATGTTTGACCTTCTTATCTTCCTCGACATCCTCATAGTCAAAGTATTTATCCAGAGCTCTAATCCAGTCTAGAAGCTCTTCAACATCCAGGTTTCCCTCATACATGGGAATGTCCATTTTTTCTCTGGAACCTATCCTTGCGACAGCCCTGAATAGCCGTCCATCTGCAACATCTTCAACTGCAACTTCTTCTCCTTTGTGTCCAGCTTCATTTTCACTTTCAACCTCACTGATATCCCTAGCTTCGACTATGTGCCTCTGTGTTGTCTCCATGGCATCAAGCCTGGCACATAGTTCGCGCATTTCCCTCTCCACTGTTGGATCAGGCATTGGTTTGTCTCTTCTTCTCGACGGCATGGATGAAATTTTTTCTCTTTTCTATGCTACAGAAAGAAAATAACTTTTTCTATGCTCTAATACCAAATAGCACCGTAGACCCCCGAACCCTCAAGCCGAGGTATGCGCAGGATCATTCTAAATCTGCCTTCCTGAGTCTGATTGACTCTTTGGTTTTCCCCACAGGGAATCCCTCACACACGCGGCGGTGTATCCACAGGTCCTTATGAGTATGCCCGTGTGATCAACCACAAAGTACCACTCAAGTCTCCCGATATCAGTAAGATCATGCCCTTCACCGAACCAGAACTTCAATTTTTGTGATTTTGCGATCCCTGTTGTAGAGAGTTCATGTCTCTACAACCTCTGAAACCTGAAATGCCAAATTTCGATGCATTCACCAAAGGTTGGCTTCCCAATGGACTTTTCACTTCATCGGGGTTTCGGACTTCGCGACTTCATGAATCCGGATGCAAGGCGCCCATCCCTTCGACCTCCAAAACCCCGAAACGATCAACAAGGTTTAAATACACCTATTTTACAAAGACACGCCACCTATCCACTCAAATGTTTTCTATCTATGACATGGACTCTCGCCACCTGTCACTCTTCCTGGCTTTCGGGACTTGAACAAGCCTCTGACTACCATCTCCCTAACACTTCGAAATCCTGAATTTCGAAATCCTTCACTTAATGATTCTTTTCGCGATTCAGGAGTTAGAATGACCACAAATTTTTTCTTACACTCCAGACTTACAAACTTCAAATCCCCGAAATGATCTGACAACTCACAATAGATCATGATCAATGGTCCACATTGATTCCTGATACCAATGTGATGGGTTCATCTGCCCCTATACACCTTGCATCTTTTTTGGATCCTACGGCCCTCACAACTTCGCGAGCTCTCCTTGGAGAATTTCAACCACTCGTTCCCTCCTTGACAGCTTCTGCGAAATGAACCACTGTTCTCCCACTGAGACTTAACTTCTGCGAGACATTTTCAATCTCTGTCTCCCTTTGAGTACTTTCAAAGGTGTTGACCCTCCTGAGCTTTCGCTTGCAACTCAAGTCTCGAAAGGACTCTTGCATGCACTCCTTACGGAAATCTTTCAAATACTTATATGTATTTGATTCTTCGACTTTGTGCACCCTCTGCAACAACATTCCCTCACCTTTCAACGTTAGTTGATAAGGTTAAGGTCTTGACTAGCCTGTGCACACCTTGCACAGCTTCTATGCTCCACCTGCACTTCTACTGGAATGAGAACAATGGTATATCTCCTGAGCTTTCTGAGATAAAACTTAGAACCATGGTCAACGCACACCTTGCGGACATTTCAATGCACTCCTTCTAGGAACTTCTCTTACTCATGAAGAGAAACAATTGAAGCTCATTCTCTCTCTCTCTCTCTCAGACTTCAGACATTTAACATGAAATCATACAGTCAACACGGTATTAAAGCAAATGAAAAATAGAGAGAATAAAACAACTGTAAGCATACCATTCACCATGTGTAAATAGAAAACATCATAACCCCATGAAATATGATTTATAGCTTCATATATTAATTCAAAGCTCCTGTACATGGATTCTTCTTTTCAACTCTCTGCTATAGCTCTCTTCTTCTGTGTTATGCTAATGATAATGATACAAGAGTGAGGGTGTCTATATCCATTTTCCCTCATATGTTCTATAACTGTCTAATCTAACATTCATATCTACCTACTCTTACATTTAACAGACTTAAATGCCTTAATGTTCTACAGATGAGAGCAATCGCTCAAAATCTATTTACAACCTTCAAGATATAAATGCAAAGTACACCATCTTCCTAACTATTACATTAATGCCTTTTAAGTTCAAAATTCAAAATGGTTCTTATGAAAATGTTCTCTTTTTCTTCCTCCATGTGTCCATCTATTTCTTTGGCTTAGTCGCATGCTTTGGGCTTTGCACGATTCTCCTGCATCAATCTCTGAAGTGACCATTAGAGACTTACCTCTTTAAAACTCAGGTGACTCCAAAACTCCAAAAGTTATTAGGATCATTTGATCGAAAGGGAAACTCATCAACAACAGATAATGTATGTGCTTTATTATTAAATGACAACCAATGAATTTGATTAAAATTAAAAGGCCACTTTGTGTAGAATTTTATTTTCATGAGGTGAAAAATATAAATCTCAAAAGTTCATAATTGTGCATGTTCCAACAGTATCTACTAGTCTTGTCTATCTGTAATCCAAACTTTGCATGTCTGGAACAACCTTTGTTAAAGATATATTTTTATAAATACAATCATAGACTTCTTCCTATGTAATTTTGTCAACTGATCAATCTATCATATTGTAATTCTGCTAATTGAATGCTTTGAGTCTGTCTACTCGAACTATGTAATTTGCTCGAAAGATGAATCTTTAATTTGTAGAGCTGCTATGTAGACTTCCCATGTTCACCATACATGTTTGTTTGGATTCTCCAAGTCAGATGGCTCAGAAAAGTGTCTTCTCAGATGCGGATTCCTCATCATCTTCACTGGTAGGCTCAACATCTTTCTGAACTCTGACTTCTTTTTTTCTGTCTGCGGATTCATCTTGCACTACAATACTTGAAAGTACAATCTCTTGAACCTATTCCTTATTTATTTGTCCTTCTTTTCTTTCATTTCATTTCCAAACCTTTTTGTATCTGACATATTCCTTTTTCTTTTCAAATTTGTATTAATCTCGTGTTACTTCCAATCTTGCAATCTCTGGAACCTGGTCTTGGTTCACATGTTCTTCCTATTTTCTTATCCATACTTTCTTATACTTGATATCATTGTTCTCTTTCATGGACGTATCGTTCATGCTTCTATAATCACGAGCTATGTGTCCATAGTTATGACATTTGTAACATTCAATGTTGCATGGGGCCACATAAGAATTTATAGCTTGAACATTTATTTTATAATCCCTGCAATATGCAACCTTATGTCCAAAGTTAGTACAATAAAAACAATGACCATAAAATAAATTTACATACATGTGAATGAATGGTGTAGTCCTTTTGAATACCTATCTTGGATGATCATGATTGAATCTTCTTTGTGTCCTAAATGTGGAGAGTCTTCTTGAAGATGTATCCATATCAGTTTTCTTAGATTGTGGTTGACCATGGTTCCTTCCTTTGACTACTTCTACATAACTTTTTTTTTTCTTCATTCTTCGTTTCTGGCAACCTAGAATGCTTCTCTTCATTCTCTATTGCTGATGTGGATGTTTTGGTCTCTTCAATGTTCTTGTTGATCTTGACCACTTTGACTCTTAGTGTGACAAATTATTCTTCAAGCTTCTCAACCTCTTCTTCATTATTCATTATTTGAGACTTCATGAATTCTTTTGTTTTCTTTTCTTCTTCAAGTCAAATTTTCAATGTAATTATTTATTTTTCGAGTCTTCTCTCTTCTTGACCAAACTCTTCCTCAAGATGGTTTAAGTATTTGGTTATTTTCTTGAGATGATCTGTCAGTATCTTTTCTCTCTTTTTTGCTTCTTACTTTTGTGTTGTTGTTTTGCCTTCTAAACATTGCTTTTGATATTCTAGAGTTTCTTCAATTCTTCTGGCTTCTTCCAGCTGAGCTCTTAAATTCTTAATGACCTATTGAGATTCTTCGGAACCTTGAACACTTTTCTTTTACTTCATCAATTCTTTATTAAGTTACTTGTTTTCTTCTCTTTCTTTCTTTAGTTCATCTAAAGCACTTATTAGTTCTGTTTCATAATTGTCTTATATTTCAAATGGTTTTTCTATTTAATTTCCTTCAGTTTTCAAATAAAGGCATTCAAATTCAAGATGTACATGTTTTTCATAATTAAAGAAACAGAACTCACCTATGTTGGCTTATGTCACTTCGCACTCTTCTTCTTCTTCTTAATTTGTCTGACATGATGAGCATATTTCTTCCTATTATAGCAAGATCTGCCTGACCATTGCTATCTTGCACAAAGGGCCTTTTTCCATTTCCCTATGTAGACTTATCATCCCTTTTTGATAAATCCAGAGATAAAAATAAAAAAAATCCACATATACATGCCCTATGAGCTATACATCAAGCGTATACGTAGGTTGTTGCACTATAACCCATGTACATTGGGATTTGTGCTAGAAAATACAAAAATGGAGTCGATTTTCCATGTCACTACGAGAGAACTTTGCTCCTTCGCCTTCCATATATAGAAACATTCTGACTCGGCCCTTCAGTTGCATTTTGAAGGCTATAAGAGAACAATTTTCAGTTGTGAAAAGGAGGAGAAAGAATTCAACTTTGAGAGAAAAATTTCTCTAGAGAAATTACTTCATATTGAGTCTGCATCCCTTTGTCCCTCAAGTCTAAACACAGTGTTCATCCCCCAAGCTCTTTCCCTACTGTTGAGAGAACCTCATAGTCTCTCTCTTTTGAGCTTGCCTTTGGTGGAGGATTGAAGAGGTGGAGACCTAGTTGGAAGGAACTTGGTTCCTTGGTTTCGAACCGTGCCGACATGGCAGTCTATAATATTGACACTTATATTGATCAATTATTAATATAAATACTCCTTTCCCATCCTATTGGTATCGTGAAAATATATGATTATTATCCATGGGCATGTTTGTAATGATTATTAATAGATTATGTTATTTGATGTGCTAACCCCTTTACATTATCACTGTATACTTTCTTTCCTTGTTTGTTGAGAACTTATTGTAGGTACAAAGCTTTGGGTCGAAGGGCTCAATGGTGGAACATCATCAAACGTTGGATTGAGGTAGACCTCTTTCTTATCTTGCACATTAGTTTATATAGCATACAGTGGAATTGAGTTGATTTTTGCAGTCATACCTATCTGTTGTGGTTTATCCTTAGCCATAGAGAGTTTCCCCCTTGTAACAGAAATGGAAACTCCGTTGGGGAGAGATATTCCTTCTAAGGGTTGAAGTACTTTTTCTTCTTGCATTGCTCTTTTTCCTTTGTGTTTCTTCTCATATCACTACTTGGCATATTCTGTTCACTCTGAGTCTGAGTTTTCAGCCTTTTTTCCCTTGCCTAGCCTTGGTTTAAATCATGTATGCTCCTTTTTCCTTGACAGTCGCGTAAACATGTGTTCTGCCTCTCTGCAAGCTACATATATACACACACTTCTCCTGAAAATTCGCGTATACCACTTTTCCTTACATGTTTGCTTGGTTTAGTGACTACTGGGTGAGTTTTGATGTTTGTTGAGCCTTCTTAGGTCTCTGTAGTTCATGTTGAGCTTCTTTGGGTTGACATGAACCATGTTGGGAGTTGAATTTAGGGGCATTTTCTTTCTCATTGTTTTTCATTTTTTGGTTTTCCTTGAACCCTGGGTTGTTTGCTTGGCTACTTGGTATTCTGCTCGAGTTATTTCATTTATACACAGTAGAATTTATATATCAGGTTGTTTTTAAGTGCATGTATTTTCTCTTTAATATATTGAAAATACAAAAAAAAGGCATTTTGCATTGGTTAACATTTTTGTCTTTGAACCTTTATCATTAGCTTAGTACATTTAGCAAAATATTGTATTTTACTTCTGAGTTATAGAGTGGAAATTGAAAATTGCATTGTTTTTATTAGCATATCATTCATTGAAAAGTTAAAGGTAGACTTTGCATTATATTCATATTTATCGTTTGCAGAGTCATAACATCATGATTTTCACTTCCATACCCTTTTGAGTAATCACGACCAATAAAATTCAAGATTTAAACTAAAATTGATTAGTCACAATTTTATTTTTAGGGTCCACAAACTAGCATAGGATTTAGTGTCTTGGAATAGGATTTTGTTAGTAAACTTCTCCAAGACAATTAAATAAACATATGTGTCTGAGACAGGGAGTTCAGAAGTCCATTATATAATTGGTATTATCAGGAGGCTTCACTCACATCGGAGTTAATCATGAGGTTGCACGAAGTTAGTTGAAGGGATAAACCCTGGATACTCGCCTAGCATCAGAGATATTTCTATGGATTTATTCGTATTTGGGGATCTTCCTAGTACCCATACCTCTATGAGAGGCGGTGCTTTCAAGGTTTCGGGATTTTCTACCCTGCCCATACAGTGATCTGGACTTATGACTGCTCACCTGTGCATTGGTTATACAGTGGTTTATTAGTTGCTTCACTTAGGTATCTCATAGGTTACTTGTAGGGGTTATTCTACTTGTATCATGGGTCAGATAGAGTTCGAACATCACACAACCTTTATGGAGGATTACCTCTCTGGGGGGATCTGACAGATTATATGTTAATCCCATGAGGGCCTCTATAACTAATTCTATTACCTCTAAACTTTAGCAGGGATTCTCAAGTCCCTCTTGGATGAGGCATACCTTATTTAGCGAGGGAGGCCACTCAACCACTTTAGCCCATTTGCATGCATATTGGTCGTTTGAATTTTTGGTATGCTCTTTGACTACTAGTTGGCCTTAGAATATATTTGTATTTTGTAGAGTCATAAGTCATCGTGGAGTTGAACCAGCTTCCCCGTCGGTCCCGTCGATTGCTACAGTTACCACCGGATTTCGGGTTCTTGCCTTCCAAAAGGCGTAGAGTTTGTAGAAGTGGTACACACACATCCACCTTCCAGACTTTTGGTTCCACAAGGATGAGTACTAAGTCTAGTCTTAAGAACACTAGGAGTTCTTCGACTCCCATACCCACTATAGTTAATGGTACCCCTTCGACTCCTGTACCCGCTACAGTTGCATTGTCGAAGGCTTATACTAGTACTATGGCTTGGCCTGTAGTTAATGCTTCATCTCTTGCCTCGAACCCTTTTGGGGGTTTCGGTCGCTCACCAACTTACAATGTTCAGTCCATTCCTATGGCTTCTAGTCCATTTTCTTATGGTATGCCTAACCTTACGTCACAGTTTTCAACTACCATCCCAGCTGTTGGCCCCAACGCTAGACTTGGAATTGGGGGAACTACATCTCCTTACACTCCTTTTCTGTTTGATGGTTCTCATATCCCCGAAATGAACTAATTTAGGAAGTGTCCCTTTTATTAACCCCGGGTCTAATCCTTCTACAACTGGATGGAACTACCCAGCTGGCAAACAAGTTCTGTCGTACATCCCTATCTCCTCGGTGTCGATTCCGACCAATACTCTTGGCATGAAGAATCCACTTCAATCCTCTAGAGTCCCACCTGGAGGAGGTCAGTCTTACACTTTGGGCAACCCCCAACCCAGATCCAATCTGGTTGGGGGGAATTTTCAAAACCCTCATCTTGGATATAATCCGGTTGGGGGAAATTTTCATAATCCTTATCAGAACATTCCTGCTAGAATGACGCCCAAACCATCTTATACGAATCATCTTGGAGGAGGGCCTTATAATTACGAACAGGGTTTTGGTCCTTACCAAAATCCTGGATGGAATGAATTTCCCAATGCACAATCTTTCGCAGGAGGGTGGGGCCAGGTGTCGCAACCCTTTTCTGACCACGCTTAATCTTCCAGACTTTTCTAAGTTGATGAACGACCCAATGAGTCATGATCCCACATGGCCCCCTGTCCCCACCAAACTTCCGTCATACATTCCAAAGTTTGAAGGTAAGAATGGAGAGGACCTTGGTGATCACATCATTTCTTTTCACCTTTGGTGCTCATAGAATTCTATGAACCATGATTCTATTATATTATGATTATTCCAATGCACTCTCATTGGATTTGCATCACAATGGTATATTGAGCTACCCAAGGGGACATATGGGTCATTCCATCAGTTGGTGCTAGCCTCTCTCAACCACTTTCAATTGTGCATTCATTAGGATGATGGCCTTGAACTTTTGTTGACTCTACGCTAGGGTACCAACACTCACATCTCGGACCATATCCAAAAATGGAGTAGATGGAAGCGATTGATTAAGACTCCTATACCCTCGGGCTTTCTTCTAGAATGGTTCCTAAAGTCTTTGCACCCTCCTATCTCTAAGGACATTGCTACTTTCAGGGTCTTCAACGAGGAAGAAGCTATATTTAGAGCCCAACAACTTGATTTGATATACACTCAGTCTGGGATGTTATATCACCTTATTCCAGATGCACCGCGACCAAATCATGATCCTAGAGAGAATCTCGGACCTCATGCTGATGGAATTGTAGGGTCCGCCAATGTAAATTGCACAGACTTAGCAACGAAGTATGTCGAAGGATCAGCTTCATCTGCATCCTCCAAACCCACCCAATCGGCAGATGCACAATCCGTACAATCGTCGAAGAACCCAAATGATGACCAGCAACCAGATGGGAATAAAAGGAAAGGTCAAAACAATCTTAAGGGTGGGAAGAATAACAATAAACCTAAGGAAAACGACAATAATGGGAGACAAAATGATAATGTTGGAGAGGGAAAGAAAGAGAAACGTAAGGTAAAGTTTCCCTGTAAACTTTGTACCGATGACGACCTTACAAATTTATGCCCCAAACTCACGGAGGTTCTGAGGATTTTAAATCTATCGCCCGGTGTGTTTACGAATCCATTCCCACACAACCAGCACTTAGCCTCGAGCTCTTTGAACGCTGGAAATGCGTCTAGTGGAAGTCAAAACCCACCGTCGTAAGATGGCAACCATGTTTGTATCAATATGGTCGACACGAAAATAGATATAGCTACCTGCTCTCGATATTATATCTCTTCAAAAGCTAGTACCAGTCTAGAAGGTTCTCTTCCCCCTCCGGAGACGAACTTATAGATTGAGAAACTAGAGCCACAACCTCGTATTCCGAAAGGAGTACTTAAGCGCTCTACCCACAACCCTAATGCTAGAGCCGCCCAGAACTACTCTATTGTTGATGATCTGGGCCAAACCCCTTGCACGATGTCAGCTTTGGAGGTACTCCAGATGTGTCCATCATAGAGGAATGCCTTACTCTCTACCTTAGGAGCTCTAGAACCTAATGAATTGAAAATTATCAATTTTGACGTCATGAATGTGAAGCCTCGCTTACCCTACCATGTGGATTTCCAAATCCACGTGGAGTATTCCAAGTATACTATTAAACGACTATTCATTGATGAAGGTCCTGCCACCTGCATGATGTCCCTGGTATGTTGGAAATATCTCGGTTTTCTAGCCCTTTCCAAGTCATCGAACATGTTGATTGCATTCAACGTTCATTCCTTCCGCCCTCATGGTATTCTCCCCACCTTTTCGGTCCAATTAGGTGGGAATACGGTAGAGGTGGAGGTAGAGGTAGTTGATGCACCTCTCGATTATAACCTGTTACTAGGTCACAATTGGACCTATGCTATGGTCATTGTTGTATCGTCTGTCTTTTGTGTACTTTGTTTTCCTCGTGAAGGGGAGATCATGACTATCGACCAGTTATCTTTGCATACTCTAGTCCTAATGCATTTGTTGGACCATCGATCCCCGTGATCGACAATTCTCAGTTGGAAACTGAGAATATCGGTGTCAGAATGTATTATTCCCTCATGGGTACTTTCGACTTTGCGGCACTGATTCACCACGTTTAAACCATGTCTAGTATGCATGCTTTTGAAGGGAGGTCCATTCCTTTTCGCACTTCTTATTTTAGTGATCCATGGACCCTACCTTCTCCGAATTCATTGTGTGAAGGACAGTTACATGCTGGCATGGCTATGCCACTATCGGCAATAGAGATTGTGTATCAAGTTGTTCTTGACTCTTTCGTCGATCCTGATCCTATTACCTCACAGATGGACAAGGCGGATCTAGTTCTTAGGCCTGTATGGGCCACCTCATTATATTCTTCACATGATTGCCTAGATGAGACTTTGACTTTAGACGAAGACATCCTTGAAGCCATGAATGGTTCCGAGAGACCTTGGGATGACATGCATCATCAATCCTATTTTCTCCCAAGTCTTGAAAGAATCGATCAAGATGACTTTCGGTCTACCATGAGTGAGATAGTCAGTCACGACGTTGTTCCACTTGATACGCATGAAATTTATGATGAAGGAAATATGGCGAGTATTTCTCGTTCTGTCTCGATCGATATCTCTCGTACCCCTGGCAAGATTGAGAACATAAATATAGGTGCAGATTGTTCGCCAGAACAAATTATGGTCTACACCAATCTCTTTAAAGAATTTTGAGATGTATTTGCCTAGTCATACGAAGAGATGCCAGGGATCAACCCTCATATTGTCGAACGTGAGATTAGAACTTACCCAGATGCTAAACCAGTTTGACAACGTCTTAGAGCTATGAATCCTAGGAAGGCCCCTACTATTAAGGCAGAGCTAGAGAAGTTGCTTAACGTCAGCTTCATCTACCTGGTTCCCTTAACCGAATGGGTATCCAATTTTGTTCTCGTAAATAAAAAGAAAGGAACCATCTGTGTTTGTATGGACTTTCATGACTTGAACAAGGCTTGTCGTAAAGATAACTTCCCCATGCCTTTCATTGATCAGATTCTCGATGAGTGTGTGAGAAGCGAAATATTTTCTTTTATGGATGGATTTTAAGGCTACAACCAAATCCAGATCAAACCTGAGGACCAACACAAGGTGGAATTTATATGTCCTTGGGGTACTTTTGCATACCGAAAAATGCCTTTCGGCCTTAAATACATCGGAGCAACCTTCCAACATGCCATGACTTTTTCTTTTCACGATCTCAAGCACATAGTCGAAGCCTACCTGGATGATCTTGCTACTCACTCTCGCAAGAGAGTGGATCATGTTATACACCTTCGACTATTTTTTGAAAGATGTCGTTAGTATAGAATCCGGTTAAACCCTCATAAATGCATCTTTTGTGTTAAGTCTGGTCGTCTCTTAGGGTTTTTAGCTTCTGAGACCGGGATCATGGTAGATCATCTTAAGGTTGAGGCAATACTTTAGTTGCCTCCCCCGTGCACAATTAGACAAATTCAGGAATTACAGGGAAAAGATAACTTTCTACATCGGTTCATAGTGAATTATGCCAAAATTACTAAGGGTTTCATGCGCTTCTTGAAGAAGGACACCCCCTTTATCTGGGATGAGCGAGCCCAGGAGTCTTTCGATCCATTGAAAAAATTCTTGGTATCAGCCCCTCTGCTGAAATATCCTAATTATAGTAGAGATTACCTGTTGTATATTTTCACGTCTGCAAAGACGATTGGTATGGTTCTAGTTTAGGAGGATGATAAGCTCCATGAGCACGTCATCTACTATCTCAGTTTAAATTTAGTCGGTCCTGAGATTAATTACTCTCACGTTGAAAATCTAGCTTTGGCTATCGTTCACACATTCCAACGCTTATGTCACTATATATTACTTTGCAGCACTACGGTGGTTGTTAATTTCAATCTGTTTCAATACATCCTTACTAGACGTATCATCAGCGGAAAATATAATAAATGGATTTTCATCTTACAAGAATTTGATCTCGACTTCGCTTCGGCCAAGTCCAAGAAATCACTAGTTTTTGCAGAGTTAATATACAATTTTACACGATTAGACGAGGATGTTATCCTTGTTGATTAGTTCATAGAAGAACACATTTTCCTTGTCTCGTCATCCGATCCCTAGTATGGAGACATTGTTTTTTTTCTTCAAAAATTGAAATTTGCTCAGCATCTCTCGCGATATGATTGTCAGTGTGTTAGATACCAAGCCAAAAATTATACCATAATTGGTGACACTTTGTATCATCGAGGAGTATATAATATCTTGCGTCGTTGCTTGAGTCACAAGGAAGTCGATTTAGTCCTAAATGATTGCCACAAAGGGGCTTGTGGTGGTCACCTATCCAGGCTTGCAATAGCCCAAAAAATCCTACGAGCCGGTTATTTCTAGCCCACTATCTTTAAATATTGTAACGAAGTGGTTAAAAAATGTCACCCATGTTAGGTGTTCACTTGAAAAATGTGCTCGCATCCAACCCATCTTCACCCAATCATCACCGTCGATCCCTTCACCAAGTGGGGGGTAGACTTTGTCGATTGCAACCCAACTTCGACTGGGGGGCATCAACACATTATCGTGGCCATTGACTACTTTACTAAGTGGGTCGAGGCCATGCCTACTGTAAAATCCGATGGGAATACTGCAGCCTTCTTCGTGTTCAACCAAATTATTGCCCGGTTCGGTATCCCGAGTGAGATTGTCATTGATCATGGCAGACACTTTCAGAATGAAAAGATGGTAGAACTAGCATCTAAGTTGGGGTTTAGACACGATCATTCATCCCCTTATTACCCCCAGGAAAATGGGAAAGTATAGGCTGTCAACAAGTCTCTCAAGACCATTTTGCAAAAAGCTGTCAGTCGGAGTAATTCCAATTGGCACATCATGCTATATCCCGTGCTTTGGGCATACCAAACCTCAATTAAGACTGCCATCGGTTTTTCCCCTTTTTTAGTTAGTGCACGGTGTGGAGTTGATCCTTCCTATTGAATGTGAAATCCCTTCTCTCAAGTTGGCGGTCGAGATCCTACCTAACACTTAAATTTAGAACGAAGTCTTGTGCACCTAGAGAGTCTTGACAAGCAGCGTCGAGACGCCTTTACGACTATCGAGGAAAACAAGAAACGTGTCAACGTTCAGTATGACAAGTCTGTTTGTCCCCAATTGTATGTTGAGGGTGACTTGGTCCTCTTGTATGATCAAGCCAAAGAATTTCTAGGGGCAGGAAATTTTAAACCCATGTGGCACAGTCCTTACATCGTGCGACGTGTCTTAGAAAATGGAGCCTACGAATTAGAAAATTATGAAGGGAATAAGTTGGTTGAGCCCAAAAATGGGCTCTACTTGAAAAGGTACTACACTTGAGCCCTAGGCTTGGGCGGAACTCTTTGTATACTAATGTAAATTTAGTGTATATACGTCTCTTTTCTCCTTTTCTTTACTCTTTAGCTTGCTTATTGAGTTTTCCCTTTGTTGGCAGATCTCAACGGAGTCTTCGGTCTACCTAGGATTCACAGATGGAGTCAGTCGTCATACACAGAACTTGGCTTTCATTGCTTGGGTGGTTTACTCACCCGAGGGTCTTCTGGTGTCTTCAGGTGGTGCATGCCTAGGGCCATCAACGAATAATGTGGCTGAATATAGCGTCGTCATAGAACTTTTGGATGATGTTATCTCACATGGAATTCACTCTTTAGAAGTTCGCCTGGATTCCCAGTTAGTAGTACGTCAGTTGAATGGTCATTACCGCATGCGTGATCCTACTTTACTCCATTGATTCCTACGGGTACGTCTTTTAGAACGACAATTTGATTTTATTACATATTATCACATTCCTAGGAGTTCTAATCATGTATTTGATGCATATGCTAACTACGTTTTAGATTGGCATTTTTCACATTAATAAATCAAATAAAACCATTAAATCAATGTACACATTGTAAGATATAAGTAAAGCCAAAGATCCTTTTTTATATATTTCAAAATATGGTGTTTATATTACAAAATTGGGGCTAAAACCCTAAATCACATAAACAACCAGTATACATATCCCATGACATCTACGCCTGTGGCGTCGGATGCGTGTCATGGTAGAAAACCATGGTGTTTGTGAGACGTTAAAAGAGTCGTACCCATGCTCTAGGTACACCAACCACCTGTCGTTGCATGGCTTCAGGTAGATCCTCTACCTGACCATAGGAATCCTCTGTGTCAAACGAGACAAGTTGCCCTGCACATTTTGTAGGACTCTCTCCACTTCTCCTCCCACCGCCTCATCTCCTTGGTTCCTCCATCTATGTCATAGGAATCCCTCTGGTCTTCGTGGACCCACGTCTATGATTACACAAAGTGTCTAGTTAATACTCAAACACCATCCCAAAAATATTTTTGTTCATTAAATACAAAAATACAAAAAAATGAAATGTTTAAAAAAAAACATCTTACCTATATCACCGTAGGCGGCCCTTGGTGGAAGTGGCATATCAGGATCTCCTCAGAAATTGATCCCCACATAGGGATAGTCGTCCAGCGTAATGATCTGTCGTCGCCACCAAAATAAAAAATCATCATTGTAGGGTGTGGTCACCCTAACT
This sequence comes from Picea engelmannii, assembly GCA_009831015.1. Lineage (NCBI taxonomy): Eukaryota > Viridiplantae > Streptophyta > Pinopsida > Pinales > Pinaceae > Picea > Picea engelmannii. The sequence continues at coordinate 90,088 of ML808818.1, forward strand.
CCCCCCTGTCGTCTCATGACCTCGATCCACCGTACCATGGTTGGATCGCATGGTCCTCTAGGAAGAACCTCCACTACAGGTCCCAGACCTGGAACCCGCTCGAAAAAGAAGCTGGAAATAATAGAGAAAAACCTAAAGTTTCTCTTACTCCCCTGTTTCCACTCTGTCAACTGAACTTTCATATTGGTCAGCAGTGAGGTACACCAGTCATAAACATTGGGTCTAGCACACTCTACTACGTAAAACATCAGCGGTCTTGATGGTTGATGCAACAAGGCTGAACCTATGATCCTGGTAAGCACAAGCACTATGACCTTCAAACTGAGATTACTTATTGCCTGAATGGGGACTTGCCTTCCCACCTTGGGAGTCCCTGCTATACAATGGACATCGATATACTCTCTGATCTTCATGACACTCCTTGCTCTGCATGACTTGAGGTTCACAGCCTCCCCTCGGCGTGATAAACCATTTAAGAAGTAGATATTCTCTACTTAGATCATCAGTGGTTGTCCATTGAGGATAAAGCTTTCGTTACCAGGGTCCCGGTAACCCACCAACATCTCCAATAACCTCACTTGAGCCCTCATTCCTTTGAGAGCCCAAAACTTGTACAAACCACATATTTTTAGAGCCGCTTGAGCCATCGGATCTCATTCAATATTTGCATCCACCTCCTCATGCTCTCGCTCTCTCCATTCCAGGACCATCCTGCAAAAACAAATCAAATTGTTTGAGTTAAACACCCGTTTTTGGTCATTTGCGTACATATACACGGCCTTCTTTGCACACAGTCGCATGTAGGGAATGATACATGCTCCCTATGGTTCACACAAGGGCGTATACCTCATCGTACACACAACCTTAACAAAGGAGACCTACGTACACCAAAAATCCTAATTTACGCCCTTAAGAACTAAAAAATCAGAACCTAATTCAAAAATGTAATCCACTGAATTTGAAGAAGATGAGATGAAGAGTTACCTAATTCAGACGGTTCGTGATTTCGTTGCCCGATGCTCCCACAATCGTCGTTTGAATCTTGGAGGTATTTTTGGTCCAAATTGCATTATTTGGGTAAAAATCAAAATGATACAGTAATTATTTATTTTATTACTATTTATAAGTTATTTTTACCCACTTTATATAGTTTCATGCTATTTTTTAACCTAACGAACTAATTCAAATATGGTTTTGAGCTGGTTTGTTGTAGTTTTGACTCAGTTTTCTTGCGGATTTCAATGTCATGATTGGTTGTCCATCACCTCGGGCAGCTATTTTCATAACCTAGCAATAGGATAGGTATCCACTCCATCGTGCATTTTTGCATTATCCTTCGACTACCATATTTTTTATGCCTTAGGTATGAACCCATTTGTTGCAACACAAAACCTTCCATCTGTTATAAGTAGTGTCACTTATAAATAGTAGAGACTTACCAAACATGGGTGCCCTAGTTAGATCCTCTTTGTCATTTGGTGCCCATGCCAAGTTTTTCCTTAGGACAGGGAGTCCATTATAACTTGATACATGACTTTATAATGAGCCTCATTTCTTATTCATGCATATGCGGCCTTATTCCCCACAGACTCCCAAAAATGAGTCTTAGTTAAGCTCTTTTCCGACTTGTCTAAAAACCGAAAATATTGTCGAGTGATTTGTCCCTTTCACACTCATTAAACTGGATTTGAAAGGTCATGAGTCTTAGTTAAGATATTTTATGACTCGTTATCAAAAATGGAAAAGATTGCTGAGTGAACTTGTCTTTTTCACACTCATAAATTGGATTTGAAAAGATGTCTATTTGGCACAAGTTTACCCCTTTTTCACACCAAATAGACTACAAGACATAAAAAAGGATATTTTTTGGTGTTATGTTGTGATTGCATCTCATGCCCTCGCTTGCAGTATTGAGCCTTTAGTCGGTTCTCGCTTTGCATTATAAACTGTTGCCTAAGCAGTTTTGCACCCTCAACTAAGCAGATCCTTGTTTATATCCTTCGCAATTTGACACCCTATACCCTGGATGAACCATCACCCCGAGTGTCCATCTTCTACATGCATTTCCTTTCATTAAGCATAGGAACGTTCCACTGCTGGAACTAGTTTTTCTTACTTGCGACCCTCATTTCCTCCTCTGTATCATAGCATTCATTTGTTATGAAAAAACAAAAAAAGATGGGCGGGAAGGGAGTACTATATTATAATTGGCAGTAGTCGTGTCGCCTTTTAACAGAGCACGAAATTATTGAGTCCTTGTGTCATCGTAATTTTGGGTTTTAGCATGGCCTTAGGAAGCTAATCTCGTTACAGATTTTTCTCTATCGACTGGTTACTCTTCCAGTCCCTATAGAGAATGTTATTGATGCCTCTTGTATCTAATAGTCACATCATTGATTCTATGTTGTCAGAGTCCACCACATGTCTCATGCTCTTGTTCAAAGGAAGCATCACAACCTGCTTCGACCACTCCTCAAAAATCTTGACTTTGCATGTGGTCCATACCCTCAACTTGTCTCAAAATCACATGATACTATGGTCTTATCATACACCCTGGCCTTACTTGCATCATCGGTAGGTCACCTTGAACCCAGCAATCGACATTTCATCATTGGTCGTTGACTAGGTGGTTTCCCTTGTGTTCAACGGCAAGAAATATATTCACCCTTTGGGATTCATGTAGTTGAATTCCATTAGCCTTATTGATGGTTTCCTCGCCTTTGTCAGTAGTTTTCATCATTGGTTGTTATTCAGAAGATCTTTTTCAAGTACCGCTTGCATTTGATACATGCGAAAGATGAATAGGGTCGTTGGTTCATGAACATGTTCTTCACCCGATCTCCACCAAATCATGAAGCTCCTACTTTGTTCCTCGTGATGACTGATGAGAGATACCTTAATGCTCTCCTTTTAGCGGGTTTCTTTCCATCGACTTTAGCTCATCTATTCTGGATATGGGACCTAGATTTTTATGAGTACCTTGAGGCTTGCCGTCATTAGTGGCAGGCTCTCTTGCCATTGACAGATGGGAATACATCAATGTCTCTTGATCAATGGATTTCTCAAGTGTTCGACACCGACTCCTTTATTCACACTTGCAGGAATGTACTCAGTGCCTTGATACCTACTTTCATTATTGGTAGGATGTCTCACGTTTGTTAATGGTATACCTCAATGATCGGTAATCAAACGATGTCTCATTATGTTCGACCTCAACTCCTTTATTCACATGATGTAATCTTGCACCCTTGGCGGATAGTGTAGAAAACTTGAAGACATCACTATGTCGCTGCAGCTTTCCTAAGCTATTGCTTCTCTTTCATTGGACCAGCACCTATTCGACATTAGTGATCATGGGAGATCAGATTGTACTCCATGGTATACAGATATCTTCAGATTTATTTTGAGACTAGTTTCACTGGGCCTTGTTTGTGACTATGACAGACTTTGGCATATAAACGCAATTGTATCTGCCTATTCATGGCCACAGACACTTATTTGGTATATTTTTTGCATGAATCTGAATTGTATTCTTGGCAACCATGTATGCAAAGTCATTAGAGAATGTAATGAGCAATCAAGTTCGTCCATCTAGTTTTCTACCACTCCACTCCTAGGCTATTTATAATGTATTTCAGCCATCACAAATACTCCTTTGATCTTACACATTAGGGGGCATTTGTTATAGCAATATTTTCCTCACCATTGCTATCTTGTACAAAGGGCCTTTTTCCATTTCCCTTTGCAGACTTATCATCCCTTTTTTATAAATCCAGAGATAAAAATAAAAAAAATTCCACATATACATTCCCAATCAGCTATACAGCAAGTGTATACGTAGGTTGCTCCACTATAGCCTGCATACATCGGGATTTGTGCCAGAAAATACAAAAATGGAGTCGGGTTTCCATGTCACGACAAGAGATCTATGATCCTTGGCCTTCCATATACTGGAAACATTGTGAATCGGCCCTTCATATGCATTTTGAAGGCTATAAGAGCACAATTTCGAGTTGTGAAAATGAGGAGAAAGCATTCAACTTTGAGAGAAAAATTACTCTAGAGAAATTACTTCATATTGATTATGCATCCCTTTGTCCCTCAAGTCTGAACACAGTGTTCAGCCCCCAAGTTCTTTCCTTATTGTTTAGAGAATCTCATTGTCTCTCTCTTTTGAGCTTGCCTTTGGTGGAGGATTGAAGAGGTGGAGACCCTGTTGGAAGGAACTTGGTTCCTTGGTTTTGAACTGTGCCAACACGGAAGTCTATAATTTTGACACTTCTGTTGATCAATTATTAATAGAAATACTCATTTACCGTCCTATTGGTATCGTGCAAATATATGATTATTATCCATGGGCATGTTTGTAATGTTTATTAATGGATTATGCTATCTGATGTGCTAACCCCTTTACATTATCACTATATACTTGTTTTTCTTGTTTGTTGAGAACTTATTGGAGGTACAAAGTTTTGGGTCGAAGGGCTCAACGGTGGAACATCATCAAACGTTGGATTGAGGTAGACCTCTTTCTTATCTTGCACATTAGTTTATATAACATACAATGGAATTGAGTTGATTTATGTAGTCATACATGTCTATTGTGGTTTACCCTTGGCCATAGAGATTTTTTCCCTCGTAACACTTCTTATTGTATGCATGTATCTTATTTATCAAACTTTAACTTTATGATGGGAGAAAAATACATATCATGTAATTTATCCCAAAGTTCTTTAGATGATGAACATTTTCCCACTTTGTCCTTTGATGCATCACATAGTCCTTCCATGATGAAATCCATTGCTATTTTGTTATTTCTCTTTAATTCCTTCTTGGTTTCAATCTTTGGTTTCCTTGTAGCATTGTATCATGTCACAACTGACTGCCAAATATCATATCCTTGTGCCTTTAAAAAGGTTCTTGTCCTTATTATCTATATCTCATACTCTAGACAATTTTGACCATTAAACAGTGGTACTCCATTCTCATAATAATCCATGATCTCCTTCTAGTGGTTAAATTGTTTCCTGAAGGAACCTTCTTTGATACCAATTGTTGGATTACTGAGAGGAGGGGTGAATCAGTAATGAGAATTTTAAAGAACTTATTAATCCTTTTAACCACAATTTATATTTCTTTAAATTATTCAACAATGTTCATCAGTTCATCATTAATATGTTATTTCATCATATAAAATTACAATCCATCAGTACATAATAAACAATAATAGACACATCCACACAATGCACAGTACACTAGTATTTTATGTGCAAAACCAATGCGGGAAAAAACCACGGAACAATTTTCTTATACATCTTTAAGAATTACATTCAAGGAAGCACCAACTTCCAAATCTCTAGCTACAACTGGAAGGAGGCTCTGACCCCCTATTTTTAGGCTACAACCTGAGGGAATCCCCAACTCCCTAATTCTCTGGCTACAACTAGAAGGAGGATACAACCCCCTATGTTATTTGGTTACAACTGGAAGGTGGCTACAACCACCTATCATTTCCCCATATTTTCTCCCTAAAATATAATTGAAATGATAAAATCATTGCCACACTGTCACTGTGAGATATACCACTGTAAAAATGTACCAACAACCGGTAACCAACCTAAGCCATTGACCTCTAACCAACTTGTACGAGTACTCAGCCTGTACCAAAAAAAACAATAGGTACATGACCTGTTTGTTCTGCATCTTTCGTATGTACGTGCCCTTTATATACTGCAACATGTGTATGTATGAGGCCTATCTATACTACAACCTGTGTATGCCTTCTATAACTAGGGTTTTCACCTTTTTGAATAACTTTGACCCTTTCCTGCCTCTTTCACATCAACCTGCAACTTGTCTCAACATGTACCAATCAACATGTACTAATCAACCTGTACTATTATCCATGTACACCAATCACTCACACAACATGTACCATCATAAGTGCATCAACTATGCATATCACAATACCTCATAACCAACACCAAGACCAAGATGTGTTTTTACTAATATATCAAGATATATATACCACATCATCCATATATCATGTGTCAACAATATTGCTAGTAAATGCCTCTAAACATGTACCAATCATGTATCAAAAATTCAAACTATGACTCATCAAGATGGATCAACATCACCATGCCATACACCTCATGTATGTTCCAGCTCATCAACTATATTTCCCAACATGTATCTCAACCATATACCAAAAACATATACCAATATAACCAACAAAATTCCTCTTATCAATACATCACACAATCCATGATCCAAATACCATAAATCGTTACATCAAACCATGTGCCAAAACCTCATTGTTATGTAGCCTTAAGTGTGTACCAATCATATATCAAGACCACTAACAAAATCCTCTCAAAATGTAACATAAGATATACCAAGAATACTCACACATGTACCAGCCATGTACTACAACATATATGTCTCAAACTAACCAACAACTTTACTAGCACATCACAACCAATAACCCCTTCAACCATGTATTAAGAAATACAAGATATGCCTCAACACTCACCCCAACAAGATATAACAATAATTAATACTAAACATACCAGTGCTTTATTTCTGTAGATCTAACTCATACAATAATTGTCATACAACCAACAACCTCTCTAGGGAAAACCCTCAATCTCCCATAACCATATCTCATGAAGACAATAATATCCAACTACTCATAATAATGTGACATACCTTTTGAATCTATAGATAGATCTGTTGTACTTGATCATTGTAGACTTTCCTAGGATCTTTCTTTCAGACTCTAGAGACCTGGCATCTTCATATCCTTAAGATTTCATGGTTTTTCCCAATTGTAAGTGACTATTCCTTCTTCAGCATGCATATGTATGCACTATGTTCTCCTTCAACCTATGTATGTATGAGCTATGTTCCACTGTAGCCAATGTACACCTCAAAAACTAGGATTTTTTCAATATTTCTACAACTTCGAAACTTTTTTCGTCAACCCCCCTTTACTACCTCATACTTACGTAACTTGATGTATCAATGTATACCTACAATAGACCTTTCAAAATATATATATTCAATGATATTCCAATAGGTAGGTTAGGTGATAATGGGAGTTCCTTGCTCTCTTATTTATACTTTCCAAGTAGATTCTTCAAGGGGTTACCTTCTAACCAACTTAACCCAACTTCCTTCTTCTAGGGCTAACCCACTTCTCACCACTTGTCCACTTACAACCACTTTATCCACAAATAGTAATCTCTCCACTTCTAGTTGCAACTAACTTTATTATTTAATTAATTTCCTTTGCAACCACTTTGACTTATCCATAAATAGTAAACTCACCACTTCTTGTTGCAACCACTTTATTATTTAAATAATTTATTTTTGCAACAACTTTGACTACTTTATTATTTAAATAATTTCTCTTTACTCGCAACTTCTTGTTGCAACTAACTTTTCTATAATTATTCAATTCATTACTTATTTTCCCTTAACTAATATTCTTGTTGCAACCACTTTATTATTTAATTTATTTCTTGGTCAACCACTTTGACTATTCAATCTTCTCATCACAACTACTTTACCATAATTACCAAACTCACAACTTCTTGTTGCAACTAATTTTATTTTTAATTATTTTCTTAATGCAACAACTATACCCATAATTAACTCCTAGTTACCATCAATTTGACTAAGACACTTCTTCTAGGAGATTCTAGAGTAATTGACTTCTTTGACCTTCTAGGAGCTTCTAGATAACGTGTGAGGGTTCTTCAATTTCACTAAGCCATATATTCTCAACCGTGAGGAACTACGTGAAATTCCACATATCACTAGAAATGGCATGACATGTACTATCCATATAGAATAGTATTACTTGCATACTCATTGATATTCATGCATTTATACCTCAAACAAACTTGGGTCCCTTACTCATACCTTTGAGCTACCATAATTCACTACCAGACTTATCCAAGGGTTGACATCAATCACTAAGGGTTGACATCAATCTACAATATCACTCTCCAAGGATTGACATAAATGACAACCAAACCAATTGTCCATCAACCTAAGCCAACTATCTGACAAGATCAAAATCAGGATCAACATAGAGATTGGCAAAATGGAAGATACACAAAGGACTTACAGCCATGAAGAGGAAGTTAAGGGGTTGTATGCCAGTTTGAGTAATTAAGGTACAAATGCAAATGGAAAGGGAGTAGGCAAGGAGGAAAGAACAAATTTAGTAGAAACCATAAAAATTATGTAAAAGGATGTCCATAGTTATAAAGCTGAAAATGAGAGGCTTATGAGAGCCAATGAGCATCATGAACACTTTAACATCAATTTAATGCAGAGCTTGGATATAATAGAGAAGAAGATTGATAAGGAGACCAATTCAAGCAAATATGGGAGTCATAGATCTCATGATGAGACGAGAAGAACAAGAAGTGTTGGAAGGAATCACCAACACTCCCAAAGGTATTCAACTAGGAGAGCACACAGTAGTCCAAGTACATCCCCTGTCAAGAAGCATATGAAGAAGTTTGGGGTGGATGAGATAGAGGGGGAAATGAAAAAAATCAAGCCTCCTACATTTGATGGTAAGCACAAGAAGGATGAGAATGCAGAGACATGGCTACTAGGAATGAGGAAGTATTTTCAACTTCATAATTACTCTTCACAAGCAGAAGGAAGAATTTCCATCTATCGACTCAAAGGAAAAGCATCAATGTGGTGGTATCAATTTGTATTGATGCAGCACATTGATGAGAAGAATGTTACTTGGAGGTAATTGAAAAGGTATTTTCAAAATAAATACTTGACTAAGAGATACTATGACAAGAAAATGAAGGAGTTCTTTGAACTCAAGCTTGGGAGTATGACCATAGATAAATATGAAAGGAGGTTTCTAGAGTTGTTGAAATATGTTTTTTTCATCAAGGATGAGAAAGTTAATATTCAGAGGTATTTGAGTGGGATGCCATCATCTATCAGTGATAAGATACAGTATGATGATCCCAATACACTCGAGGAAACTATAAGAAGGACTAAATGCCTTTATGATCTGCTTAAAGGAAGAGCAACCTATCAAAAACCTTGGGAAAACAAGATGAATAGCAAGATGGAACATCTTGGTTGGTGCAATTGGCTACAAGAGATAAAAAGAAAATTAATGAGATGGTTAAGGCATGCCCGATGGACATGAATGGATTAAGCATCGGGCATATTTGAACATCATACATTTGGGTTCCTATGACTGCCTGATTGGTATGGATTGGTTGGACCAACATCAAGCTGTCCTAGATTATTATAGTAAGACATTTACTTACTTGGACAAGAAACGGAATTTAAGGACAGTACATGGAATTCCCAAGGCAGTAACCGTCATAGAAATTTCATCCTTGCAGTTGAAGAAGAGTTACAGGAAATAGTGTCAAATATTTGCAACTCATATGGAAGAGACACCTAAATATAAGATGTCAAGTATTGAATATTATGTAGTCCTAAAAGATTTTGAATATGTATTCAAGTAAATACTAGAATTTCCACCCAAGACAGATATTGACTTCTCCATCAATCTGATGCTTGGACTAGATCCAATATCTAATACTCCTTATAGGATGAGTACACCCGAGCTGAAGGAATTGCAAATGCAATTGGAAGAGCTTCTGAAGAAGGGATATATAAGCCCAAGTGTGTCACCTTGGGGTGCCCCGGTATTATTTGTGAAGAAAAAGGATGGAAAAATAATAATTTTAATCGACTTTAGGCAGTTGAACAAGGTGACTGTGAAGAACAAGTAGCCTTTTCCAAGGATAGATGACCTATTTTATCATCTCAAAGATGCAAAAATATTCGCGAAGATTGATCCCAGGTCAGGCTATCATCAGGTAATAATTAGAGAAGAAGACATCAACAAGACTGCCTTCTTAACAAGGTATGGCCATTATGAGTTCACAATGGTACCATTTGGTTTATCAAATGCACCAATTGTTTTCATGTATTTAATGAATGACATTTTCAGGGATTACTTAGATAAGTTTTTCATTGTATTCTTGGATGACATTTTTATATATTCTAATTCTAAATAAGAGCATGAGAAACACTTGAATATGGTATTACAGGTGTTGAGAGAGCATTAGTTGTATGAAAAATTGATCAAGTGCTCATTATATCAGAAGCAAATTCATTATTTTGGCCATATCATTTTAGAGGAAGGGATAGCAGTGGATCTATAAAAGATAAGGGCCATTGAAGGATGGCCAACGCCAAGGAATGTCTCATAGGTGGCTTCATTCATGGGTCTTGCATGATACTATAGGATATTTATTGAAGGATTCTCAAAGATTGCACACCCAATCACTTCCTTGCAAAAGAAATGTGTGAAGTTTGAGTGGAAATTTGATTGTGAAAGAAGTTTCCAATACTTGAAGCATTTATTAACAAGTGCTACAATACTAAGGATTGTTGATCCAAATGAAGACTTCATTTTATGTACTGATGCATGTAAAGAAGGGATTGGGGGAATCCTTGGTCAAAATGGTTATGTGGTGTGCTATGAATCAAGAAAATGAAAGGTGCATGAAAGGCACTATGTTACTCATGATTTGGAATTGGCAGCTATAGTGCATGCCTTGAAGATGTAGAGGCACTACCTTATGGGGAAAATATTTGAGTTGAGAATAGAACATAGTGGTCTAAAATGTTTATTTGGACAACCAAATTTAAATGTCAGGCAAAGAAGATGTGTAACATCCTCATTATAATCTCAGTTTGATTAATGCTTATGTAGATATAATATGTGGCTATGGCCAAGAAATGTAATATGTGAATTGTATTTCAATGTTTTAATAATAAAATGTGATATCAGTTGCTAAGGGTACATAGACAAGAGATGGGGGTTGAATTAATCCACAAGAGAGGGTAGTGTCTAGGATAATGGTCAAGAGGGTTCTAAGGGGGGAATTACCCATGTTTATGGATTTAACCCATTTTCCTAAATATGCTATTGTATATGAACCTTCTCCATTATGATTGAGTGTTTCCAAAGACAATCATTGAATACATGTAAGAGGGTGGGTGTGAGTGGTCACATCCCGAAGTTATTGGGCACATGCGGGTTGAGTACAATCAGCTTGGGGAAGAGTGTGAGTAAATAAAGGAAAGAAAAAGAGAGGAATTAGGTATGGGTGGAGAGAGAAGTAATAGGAGTTCAAGTAGTTTGGGTAGTTAGTCAAGTTTGGGCATGGAAATATAGCTTGGAGTGGGCACGACAATAGGAGGGAAAATTCTAGAGCATAATTGGAGTGAATTGGAGCTGGAGAACTGAAGAGCCTAATTTCCAGGCTAGAAGAGTGAACTCCTGCGTGATTTTCATTGAAACAACAAGTTTTATTATTGGTTTGATGATAGTTTTCCTAGTATCAGTTTCCCTTGAGTTCCTAGCTAAGAGATTGCTAGTTATTTGTGCTAGAGATATCTGGATAAACAAATGGCACATTCCTTGGGTTATCCCTGATAAATGGATGGTCAATCCCTTACATTATCTCTAATAGACAAATTTTTCATTCCTTGGGTTGGGCAGGTCAATAGGAAGAGAGTTGGTGTAAAAGTCAAGATAGTTGTAGGAGAATATCAGTTGGGTTGAGAGATTAATGAGTTGTGAGTGGATTGTGAGAGACCACCCTATTTTGTTGTTTGCTAGCCTCAACTTGGGGGTGATTGGTTGTTGATATTTGGAACAGTCAGTCTACAGTAGGCTGGAACGTCTGTCCCAAGCAGCTAGTTGCACGATTCTTGTTTAAGATAAGTGTTTTATCTTGTACTGAGTTGTTTACATGTGTTATTGATGTGCATGAATTCTATATGAATGAGAATGACTTATATGATGTTGTAATGAATGGTTTAGTTGTATCTCATGTTTATTATTAGCATGCTTCATATGCATAAGGCTATGGTTATTGTTGTAGCTAAATCTATTATAAATTGTAGTTGTAGGCTATGGGAAAATCAACTAACAGTAAAAGAATGGCTTTAATTAGCAGAAGTTTTCATGTTATGTGTATTTTGCACGTATTGTTGCCTAGATAGAGGCTAGGTACGTTACTAAAATGGTATCAGAGCTAATAAAGAGATTTTTTTGTGTGTGGCGTGGCCCAGCCATGGTTGTTGGGTACATTACAAAGTGGTATCAGAGCCCAGTTATCAACTCTGAGCTTAGATGGGTCAATTAAGTGGAACACGGAAGTGAAAATTACATATTATGCAGGAAAATTGTTTAACAGAATGTCGAAAAAAGGATGTCTGAAATTCATTTGTTGAAATTACTGCAGTGAAATTGAGAGGAATTTCAAGGGAAATATGAAGTATTGATCCCCTTTGGAAATTTTGAAAATAAGCAAATCGAAAAAAAATTGGGTATTTGTTTGTACGATGATGTCAACATGGCGTAGAGGCTATGTGTCAGCTGACGTGGTGGAAAGTGACATGTACTTCGATGGTGGCAAGTACACAAAGGCAAGGAGTTAGAAAAATGGCTAAGTGTTAGGACTTATTATGAGTCTAGGAGTCTATAAGTCCATGAGTCAACAAAGGCAAAAGTGGCTAAGTGTTGGACCTATTATGAGTCTGTGAGTCTACAAGTCTATGATTCCATGAGTCCATAGAGGTAAAAACAGTTAAGTGTTGGAATTATTATGAGTCTAAGAATCTGTGAGTCTGTGAATCTGCAAAGTTAGAAAAATGGCTAAGTGTTGGGACTTATTATGAGTCTGTGAGTCCGCAAAGGTTAAAAAAAGGCTAAGTGTTCAACTTATTATGAGTCTGTGAGTATGCGATTTTGCGAGTCCCCAAAGGTAAAAAAATGGCTAAGTGTTGGACTTATTATGATTCCATGAGTCCACGAGTCTGCGAGTCCTCAAAGGGGGAAAATGACTAAGTGTTGAGACTTTTCGGATGGACTTATGAAATAAAGGTTACAAGATTGTGAGTCTGTGAGTTTGTGAGACTCCAAGTCTGAAGAATTGGAAAAATGACTGAGTGTTGATATTTTTTGGATGGACTTATGAAACAAAGGTTACAAGATTGCGAGTCCATGAGTCTGTGAGTTTGTGAGTCCGAAGAAGTGGAAAAATGACTAAGTGTTGAGAATTTTCGGATGGACTTATGAAAGGAAGAATTATGCTTTCGTGAGTCTACAAGTCCCTAAGTCCGTGAGTCCAAATAGATGGAAAAATAATCTAAGTGTTGAGACTTTTCGGATGGACTTATGAAAGGACGAATTGTGCTTTCATGAGTCTGTGAGTCGGCAAAGTAGAAAAATAATCTAAGCGTTGAGACTTTTCGAACGAAATTATGAAAGGAAGAATTATGCTTTTGTGAGTCCATGAGTCTGTGAGTCCATGAGTCTAAGAGTCTGAATAGATGGAAAAATAATCTAAGTGTTGAAAATTTTCGGGCAAACTCATGAATGAAAGAATTCTTATACAGTATGGGAACACAATTGTACATAATTTCTTGGATCTTGCTAATTATTTTAGCCTAACAAATTTTATTGGTTGAAAATCTTATAGAATTAGAGGTACATAAAGAAACTTAGTTCTTATATGAGGACTAAAGTCATGGAATATTCCCAGGGGTCTTACAGCCATGGGGAATATTTTAGAGGTCTGCATATCAGCATGGGGAATTCTTAGATAGAGTCAAATGGAAGAAGAGATAGGCAAGAGCCTATCACTATGAGAAGTCTGCATAAGGAAGTGTAGAGATATAGGTATTATAATGAAAGGATTATAAAGGCTTGAGAAGAGATACTTCAGAGCTTAAATATGTTTCATAAGCAATTTAACAAGTATTTTGGCACCAAGAAAGCGGCTAGTGCTAGACAAGTATTAGCATCTAGATCTCACAGCAAAAGGGATGATCATGGAAATGATAGGCAGTCAAGAAGCATGAGAAAGCTCCATCATTATCCAAGGCAGTACAATAGAATAACTCATGCAAATTTAGGACCAGGAACTAGCCCAAGTGTGTCTCATGTTCGAAGGAAAAGAAGAAGGCTTGAGGCAGATATCTTGCAAGGTGAACTTAGGAAAATAAAGCCACCTAGTTTCAATGGTGAGCACAGGAAAGGAAAAGAGGCAGAGACTTGGCTGTTGGAAATGAAGAAATATTTCCAACTACATGGCTACCCATCCCAGGTAGAAGCTAGGATTTCCACCTACCACATGAAAGGAAGGGAAACAATGTGATGGGATCAACTTAAGAAAGACAAGAACCTCGATGATAAGAGAATCTCATGGAGGAAATTAAAAGGATATTTCTAAGAGAAATATTTGTCTGATCATTACTATGAGAAAAAGATGAAAGAGTTCTTTGAACTCAAGTTGGGAACCATGAAAATGGAGGAATATGAGAAGTGGTTCTTTGAATTGTTGAAGTATGTAGACTTCATCGAGGATGATAAGGTTAAAATCCAAATGTTTCTAAGTGGTTTACCCTCCTTATATAGTGATAAGATTCAATATGATAACCCCAATACCTTGGAGGAAACCATAAGGAGAGCAAGGCATCTTTACGAGCAAAGCAAAGGAAGGCCAGTGTTCCAAAAGACTTTGAATTACAGGATTAAAGAGAAAAAGGATCAAAGGAAGAAAGGTTTTAAGCCACCCTTTTTAAGAAATAAATCCCAATCATGTCAGGAAGGCTATGCATCACAAAATCATCAAAATAATGAAGATTCATTTGGGAAAAGGCCAAGGTAGAAGCTTGTTCAATGTTGGGGATGTGGGGGAAATCATGTATCTAAGGACTTCCCTCGTAAAAGAGAAAGCATGAGGAATATCCACAATATTTAGGAGGTTGAAACAGTGGGAGACATGGGACGAAGTATGCCAAGGATTTATATAGCCTTGGACAACAAGCAAGCAGAATATCAATCCCCCACAATCGAAGTGGAAGGTAAGATTGATAACTAGCCCATAGCAATTTTAATTGATTCATGAGCTAGCCATAGTTACATAAATGATAACACTGTTGAAATATTTCACTTGCAAATGAGTAAGCATAAGAAATATTGGTTATTTTAGTTAGCCACAAGGGCTAAGAGAAAGATCAATGAGTTGGTTAAATATTTTCAAATAGACATGAATGGACTCAACACGAAGGTAGATGTAAACATCATGCCATTGGGTTCATATGACTGTTACAACAAGGAAATCAACAATATTGATAATGAAATGATTATAAAGGATTATAAAGAATATTTACAAGTGCTCCAATATTGAAGATTGAAGATCCAAATGAAGACTTTGTTTTGTGCACTGATGGATGCAAGGAAGGGATTGGTGGAATCCTTAGTCAAAAGGATCATGTGGTATGCTATGAGTCCCAAAAACTAAAGAAGCATGAGAGGAATTATGCTACCCATGACTTGGAGTTAGCAATGATTTTACATGCATTGAAAATGTGGATGCATTACCTTGTGGGTAAGAAATTTGAGCTAAGGACAAACCACTATGGTCTGAAGCATTTGTTTGGACAACCAATACTAAATGTTAGGAAAACTAGATGGTTGGAATTTCTGAGTGAATATGACTTTGAAATTAAGCACATAAAGGGAAATAAAAATCAAGTGGTTGATGCACTCAGCAGGAGAGCTCATGAAGTGCATATTGTATCCATTAGCATGTACAGAACAAATCTAAAAGACAAAGTTATTGTAGCAGCAAATTCAAATCAGAATTATTTAAAAATAAAAGTGACATTACAGCAAGGAAAATTTCAGCAGAAATTTCATTATTATGAGTTGAAAGAATATGGAATTCTCATGTAAAAAGGTAAGGTGTATGTGTAAAATTCCAGTGAGATGAAAATGTAGTGATGAAGGAGATGCATAATGTTCCATATGTCAAGCACCTAGGATATCAGAAAAAAAATTGCAGTTGTAAGAAGCCAAAAAAAAAATTCAGAAATGAAGAAAGAAGTGGCTAATTACATAGTTAGATGTCTAGAATTCCAAAAGGTAAAGATAGAACATAGACACCCAACAAGTTTTCTACAACAATTTCCCATTCTGGAATGGAAGTGGAAAGTTGTCTCGGTTGATTTTATTACTAAGCTGCCCAGAACAGTGAAGCAACATGATTCCATCATGGTGGTGGTGGATAATTTGACTAAAGCAACACATTTAATTCTAGTAAAGACTACACACAAGGAAACAAATATTGTG
Organism: Picea engelmannii; assembly: GCA_009831015.1. Taxonomy (NCBI): domain Eukaryota; kingdom Viridiplantae; phylum Streptophyta; class Pinopsida; order Pinales; family Pinaceae; genus Picea; species Picea engelmannii. The sequence goes on from ML808818.1 coordinate 106,310, forward strand.
GATATTTATATGAGAGAAGTTGTTAGGCTACATGGAGTGCCTAAGGAAATAGTTTCAGATAGGGATCCAAAGTTTACTTCCATTTTTTGGAAGGGTTTGTTCAAGGGCTTTAGGACAAATTTAAATCTTAGTATAGCACATCATCCAAAGTTTTATGGGAAAAAAGAAAGGACTAACCGAATAATTGACATGCTTAAAATGTATGTGATGGATCAACCATCGAAGTGGGAATATTATATCCATTTAGTTGAATTTTCCTACAACAATGGGTATCGAGTCTCCTTGAAAATGAGTCCATTTGAGGCATTGTATGATAGGAAATGTAACACCCCAGTGAGTTGGTATAATCCAACAGACAGAGTAGTTGTTGGGTCAGATATTCTAAAAGAAATGGAAGATCAGATGGCAAGGATTAAGTACAATTTGAAGGCTTTCCAGGATAGGAAGAAAATTTATGCAGACGGGAATAGAGTTTTCAGAGATTTTAAAGAGGGAGAAAATATGTTTTTGAAAGTAAAGGAAAAGATAAGTTTGCTAAGATTAGGAAGTTGCCCGAAGTTGGAAGCAAGGTATTGTGATCCTTTTGAAATATTAGAAAAGATATGGCCATTTTCATACATGTTAGCTTTGTCTGCATCCATGAGAGTGCATAATGTATTTCATGTATCATTACTTAAAACATACGTACCTGATGTTAATCATGTCATTAATTGGAATGTGATCCAGATGGAGCACAAAGGGGCTAGAAATAAAAATTTATTTATTGGTTTGAAAAACTTGGAGGCCAAGGAAATAGTACAAAACACCTAAGTCTGCCATTTCAAATTTCTTCTTAAGGTTGGTTTTCACATGGTTTAAAAGTTTTGAGTCACTACCAATAAGGATAAGGTCATCAACATAAAGGAAAAGGATTATGAGATGGCTTCCTACTTTCTTGGTATAGACATTAAGATTAGAATGGCATCTAGAGAATCTGGTGGCAATAAGAAAGTTGTCCATTTTGGCATACCAAGCTCGAGGATCTTGCTTAAGACCATAAAGAGATTTATTATGGTGAAAAACAAGACTAGATCCAATCTGGACATAGCCAGGAGTTTGTTCCATGTAGGAGGATTTAACATCCATCTAATGGACCTCCAAATTATGTGAGGAAGCAAGGGCAAGAATAAGGAAGATGGAATTCATTTTGGCTACAAGGGCAAAGGTTTCATTATAGTCAATTCCTTCAACTTGGGAAAATCCTTTGGCAACTAACCAAGCCTTGTGTCTTTCAACACTTCCATATGATGCATACTTAGTTTTGTAGACCCATTTACATCTGACGAGTTTTCTTCCTTTTGGAAGAGGTACAAGATCCCAAGTATTGTTTTCCATTTAAGAACGCTACTCTTCATTCATTGTTGTATCCCAATCTGGATGAACTGAAGCTTATGCAAATGTCTCTGGATCATGAGTCTCTGAAACTTGAGCCAAAAGAGAATAGTCTCACTGGAACTATGAATGTGTCTGACGTTGATCTGAAGGATCACCGACAATATCACCAATTGCTTCTCGTGTTGAGCAAACCTAGATAGGAAGCAGTGGAGCTGGAGCTGGTGTTGGTTCAGGTTCAAAGGACTCATCTGGAGGAAAGTGAGTGTGCGAAGGTGGATTTTCATCCTCATTGTCATCATCTGAAGAAGAAACCAGAACAGAAGAAGGAACAAACGTTGAAGATGGCTCGCAGGCTGAAGAAGGAACAAACGTTGAAGATGGCTCGCAGGCTGAAGAAGGCACAAATGTCGAATTAAGCTTAGGGGCCAAAGAAGTCACAAACACTGAATTAGGCTCGCAAGCCAAGAGATTTTCATCAAATTTAACATATCTTCTAATAATAATTTCATTACAATGTGGTTGAAGAAGTCTATAACCTTTGACATCTTTAGAATAACCAACAAATATACACTTCTCACTTTTAGGCTGCAATGCTTTCCTTTTCTCATCAGGAATGTCAGCCCATGTTATACTGTCAAATACACGGAAGTGACTTACATCTAGTTTAATTTTAGTCCAAGATTCTTCCGATGTTATATTTTTAAGACCCTTTGTGGGAGTGTGATTTACTATGTAATTTGCACAGTTGATGACTTCCACCCAATACTTTAGACTTAATCCCTTAGATTGGATCATACAATTAGCCATTTATTTTAATGTGTAGTTTTTTCTCTCAGCAACACCATTTTTTTGTGGTGTATATGGAACAGTGTGTTGCATTTGGATGCCTTGTGTAGTGCAGTAACTTGTAAAATTATTGTTCACATATTCGCCTCCATTATTTGTTCTTAATATTTGAATTTGATGTCCAGATTTCTTTTCTACAAGGGCCTTGTAGGCCAAAAACTTATCACTGTGAACAAGCTGCAAAGAGCTCAAGGCGTACCAAGAGGCATGTTTGTCAAAAATATCCTGATGATGTTTTACGACAACACAATAGACACAAGCACCATCTCTGCATGAAACAGGAGGAAGACCAGTCACCATATGTTGATTACATAGTTGCTGCAATGAGAAATAGTTTATATGACCAAACCTCTCATGCCAAAGTTTCTTCAAGTCATCGCTATGAGCAACAAAAATTGATGAAAAAGATAATGACCCAATGTTTTCAAACTTGTACAAACCGGGTAATATCATCAACAATTCCAGTTGCAATAACATGCTTAGGATATTTTGGATCCTTGATTACAACTTGGTGAGGTGAAAACTCTAAGGTTTTACCTTCACCTGAATGAGTGATTTGATATATTGATAGAAGGTTACAAGAAAGACTTGGAACACATAATACATCATTGAAATGACCATTTTCAACTTGAATTTTTCCATATCCTTCAACACTAAGAGATCTATCATTACCAACAAATATTTTCTTTGTGTTACATTCATTTAGAGCAGAAAATATGTCTCTATCCTTAGCCATATGATAACATGCTCTGGAATAAAGAAGACACTCATCAGAAGAAGAAGTAGAAGTTGTATTGAATGAAAAACCAGAAGCAGAAAGTGCATGTCCATGAGAAGAAGAAGAAGTAGCAGAATTAATACTAATGTTGTGCTTCTTCATCAATGCTTCTAAATTTGTCATCTTCTTGAAACATTCGGACTCATCATGACCATATTTATCACAAAAGTTGCAATGTATGCTAGTCTTCTTATTTTTATATTTTTCTCCTTTGTCCCCATTAGGAGAGGAAACTGTCTGAGTGGGTTTGGGACCCTTATGTTGCTTGTTGTGGAGAGGATGTTGCTTCTTGGGATTCTTGGGTTTATCTTTCTGATGAACGATTAAGGCTTTGTTGGAGGTACCTATAGTGTTGATCACTCCAAGTTGTATAATTTTATCTTTCTCTCTAATCAAACCATCACAAAAGTTTTCAAGAGTGGGTTTTTGATAAGTTATCCCTAGAGCCTCTTGCAAGGCATAAAAGGTAGATACAAACACAGAATATGCACTACCTAGCTTAGAAAGAATAAGATAGATGCAATGATCTTCTTCTATCTTTATCTTACATTCTTCACATAAAATTATGAGTGTTTTAAACTTAGATAGATAGTATTCAACACAAGAAAAATCACTTGGACTTAAAGTCAGTACTTGATTTTCTAACTGTAGTGCTCGAAAAATATTGTGTTTACCAAAAACAGATTCAATATTTTCCCAAGCTTCTTTGGGTTTATCAATTTGTTGAAGGTGGAACCTTAAATCAGGAGAAATGGGCATTCTAATTAGTCCATGTGCTTCATCATTCCTATTAGCCCATTTGACTTTCTTATCAGCATCAATAGGTTTTGTTTCCTTTCCCAAGGTAATCAAGTACAAGCCTTTACTTCTTAATAAATCCTCCATATGGGATTTCCATTGGAAGTAGTTGGTGTTGGTAAGAAAAAGATTACTTGAAGAATACATATTAAATATGTAGATAATATGGATTTAAAAACTGAAACTGATGATCTGGATGAAAATATCTGAAAAAATTAGGCAGTTTAAAAAGAAAATGGCACTGAAAACAGACTTCGGATGTGAAAGTTATGCCCTTTTTACAAAAGGCATAAACGGTAACCAATGGACCACGTGATGGTGTAAGTTGCTTTATGAAGTGACCCACTTTTATAAAAAGAAGTGGGGTTCACTTTTACAATGAAGTTACTTTATAAAAAAATAAAAGTTGCATGCAAAATAAATAACTCTAAAATATTAAAGCTACTTATAGTGATTCACTTTTATACTTGAAGTGAAATACACTTTACAATGGAGCATGAACTTTTCAAAAAAAAAGTAACCAAAAAAGAGACTTGAACTCAAGACCTCTTACTTAATAAGGAAACTTTTAACCGAACGGGCTAGAAAAATATATTGTATTGTTTAGCAAGAGGATTGTTGTTGTTATTGTTGTTGAATACGACATTGGAGAACATGCTAGAAAAAAAAAATGTTTTTCACACATGAAAAAAATTTCGCTTCTCGATGACAACAAGGGTTAGATCTTGGTTAGCTTTCCCAAAAAATGCATCTTTTCCTATCTGTTTCTAGTTTTACAAGATCGCACAGGGTGCGGGACAAAGAGAATATGCAGATATAAAAGAGTAGAAACCCCTAAACAAACAATATAACACTGAAATAATACTCTGCAAAATATTATAAAAGGGTGTATTCAGGATTTATACCTTTGGATTTGGCTGAAATGGTTGTATCTTGGGAAAATGGAAACCTTTTCGAGTGAAATGAAAAGTGTTGCTGAAAGAAACAAGTGCTCAAGACATAATGGAACAGTCCTCTCAGCCCATAAATTTATGGAAATGGAAGAAAAAGGATATGAGGCAACTCGGCTTCATGATCTCAATCTACAAGAGGAGTGGATCTTCAAACAGGCTATGATACCATGTTCGACAACACATGTATTCCAACAGAGGATGAACACCTTCCATAACCACTCACACAACCAAATCAAAGATCAACACACTGATGTTTTGACATGGTAAAGCCCCTACAGGGAACATCCACGGCCCCAGTCAACGCGACCACTTGGAGCAGTTTACTAATGCAAAAGAAAAAGATTACAAAGATATCTTACAAGAGAGTTTCTCACAATCGATCATCAGAAAATGACCCTCCGTGCTATTTAAATAGAGATCATGGACCAATCGAGTGTTAATCCATAGATCAATGGTCGTTAAGATCGAGGAGAATATGAAATTTCGGATCACTCTATGTCGGGAACATATCGTGACCGTCAGATTTACTAACTACAAATGCATACTAATTCATACTAAAAAACACACTAAGAAACACACTTTTACCTAACGACACATTAGACCAAGTAGATCTTAAGTAACCCCTAAGTGTCTAAATATCCTAACATAACATCCCCATTATAATCCCTAGTTTTATTAATGCTTATGTAGATATAATATGTGGCTACGACCAAGCGATGTAATATGTGAATTGTATTTCAATGTTTTAATAACAAAATGTGATGTCAACTACTAAGGGGACATGGACAAGATATGGGGGATGAATTAATCCACAAGAGAGGGGAGTGTCTAGGATAATGGCTAAGAGGCGTCCAAGGGGGTAAGTATCCATGTTTATGGATTTAACCTGTTTTCCTAAAACTACTATTGTATATGAACCTTCTCATTTATGATTGAGTGTTTCTCATTGAATACATGTAAGAAGGTGGGTGTGAGTGGTCACATCCCGAAGTTATTGGGCACATGGGGGTTGAGTACAATCATCTTGGAGAAGAGTGTGAATCAAGAAAGAAAAGCAAAAGAGAGGAATTTTGTATGGGTGGAGAGAGAAGTAATAGGATTTCAAACAATGTGGGTACTTAGTCAAGTTTGGGCATGGAAAGAGAGCTTGGAGCGGGCATGGCCATAGGAGGGAAAATTATAGAGTGTAATTGGAGCGAATTGGAGCTAGAGAACTGAAGAGCATGGTTGTTAGGTCGAAAGAGTGAACTCTTGGGTGAGTTGCACTGAAACAGCAAGTGTTTTTGTTGGTTTGCTGATAGTTTTCCTAGTAGAAGTTTCCCTTGAGTTCCTATCTTAGAGATTCTTAGCTACCTGTGTCAGAGAGACCCTGATAAACAAATGGCACATTCCTTGGGTTAGCCTTGATAAATGGATGGTACATCCCTTGGGAGACCTTGATAAACAGATGGTACATCCCTTGGGTTATCCTTGATAAACAAATGGTACATCCCTTGGGTTATCCCTGATAAATGAATGGTTCATTCCTTGGGTTGGAAAGGTCAAGAGGAAGAGAGCTGGTGGAAAAGTCAGGATAGTTGTAGGAGAATATCAGTTAGGTTGAGAAATTTATGAGTTGTAAGTGGAATGTGAGAGACCACCCTCTTTTTTGGATTGTTAACCTTAGCTCGGGGGTGATCGGATGTTGGGATTTGGAATAGTCAGTCTACAATTGGGTGGAACGTCCATCCCAAGTAGTTGGTTGCACGATTCTTGTTTAAGATAAGTGTTTTATCTCGTACCGAGTTATTTACATGTGTTATTGTTGTGCATGAACTCTATGTGAATGAGAATGACTTATATGTTATTGTAGTGAACGGTTTAGTTGTATCTCATGTTGATTATTAGCATGCTTTAGATGCATAAGTTTATGGTTATTGTTGTAGCTAAATCTGTTATAAATTGTAGTTGTAGGCTATAGGAAAATCAACTACCAGTAAAAGAATGGATTTAATTGGCAGAAGTTTCGTGTTATGTGTATTTTGTACGTATTGTTGCCTAGTTGGAGGCTAGGTGCATTACTAAAATGGTATTTGAGCTGATAAAGAGAAATTTTTCGTGTGACGTGGCCCAACCATGGTGGTTGGGTACGTTACAAGATGGTTGGAATTCCTCAATGAATATGACTTTGATATAAATAATATCAAGGGGAAATAGAACAAGGTGGTTGATGCACTCAGTAGAAGGGTATATGAGATGCATACTACAACCATTAGCATGTACCAATCAGATTTGAAAGACAAAATTTTAGAAGCTGAAAAATCAGATGTGCAGTACATGGAAATAAGGACCAAATTATAGCAAGGTATTTTGCAACAAAAAAATGAAGAATACAAGTTGGAAAAGTTTGGCATTCTCATGTATAGGGGCAGAATTTATGTGCCAAATTATCAAGAATTGAAAATTTAGATTTTAAAATAAATGCATAATGTGCCTTATGTTGGGCACCCACGTTACCAGAAAACTATTGTAGTTGTCAGGAGACAATATTATTGGTCGGGGATGAAGAAACATGTTGCTTATTTTATTGCCAAGTGTTTAGAATGCCAAAATGTGAAGGTTGAGTACAAACACCCAGCTGGTTTGCTACAACCATTACTCATTCCTGAATGGAAATGGGAAGTTGTAACAACGGATTCCATCACCAAGTTTCCTAGAAAAAACAAGCAACATGATTCCATCATGGTGGTGGTGGAAAAGCTTACTAAATTTTCCCACTTTATTCCAGTAAATATCACTCACAAAGCAATCAACATTGTTGATATTTATATGAGGGAAATTGTTATAGTGCATGGTATACCCAAGACAATTGTGTCTAGTAGAGATCCAAAATTTACATCAAATTTTTGGAAAGGATTATTCAAA